>WYDF02087913.1:0-10968 GCA_009867245.2 Adranes taylori | reverse complement strand
GAATGACGTAGTTATGCAATTACTGTGATACATTACCAAAAACAAACAAAAGAAAATTTACAATAAATGTTCAAATTATTCTTCAATGACCAATAAACAATGACTTAAAAAGGCAATACATAACCTTTTGGTGGATAGGAAATAGGGGACAAGTGGAATGGCAAAAGTCGCCCGTATGAGTATGTGAGAGCGACAGTTTCGTCGCGGAGAAGTTGCCTGGGCAATAAAAAAGTCATTCAACTGTCGAGTCGCCTCATGTACTCATCTCCATTGAATGTAATAGCTCATAATGTCAAATTGTGACTAATTGTTTCGCAACAAAAGTCACTCGTATGCGCATAGGCTAAGAGATAAATAATCGGGGATTCCCTCCAATATAACAGTAATGTGTTAAATTAAAAAGCACTCTTCCAGAAACAATTGAATATAGTAACCGCTGAAAATTAGTATTATAATATATACATGAATATAGAAACAAACTTACATTAAAATCTTAATTAACATTAAAAAGGGCGTTTATAATACGTTATTTTTAGAACCACACACCCACACACGTCAAATACGCGGACTCTAATAAAATCAAACCTGTGCAGTACCATAAAACTTGTTTAATAAATAACCACTTGTTTTATCTGAAATGATTTACTTCGTGACTTTAATATGTTTTTATTACGCCAAGATAAAATTGTTAGAAAAATGCATTTTATAGTAACAACAGGCACTTTATTGCATTATTCAAAAATAAAATTCTAGATAATTCGTACACATATAAATTAAATTTAAACTGATTTAATCGCGCGTTTACACTTAAGGCAATCTATTTAAACAATGACGTATACGATGTAAATAAACATAGAATTCTGCTTATTAATCAAGAAGTGATGTCATCCAGCTAAAAATATTAAAAACCGAAAACTATTTTCAGCTGTATAGCACAACTTGCTTACCTTAATTTGATATGCAATATTTATAGATTCCCTGACCTTCGTTGCAAAAGATGAAATCGTGATTGCTTTATGTAAATTATTATTAGTGTTTATTCCAAATTTATTATTCTTTCACTGTTGTGTAGAAAATATTTATTTTATGAATCAATTAAATAATATTATTTAATTTCTATTGAATGTGTGCCTGATTTAGAAAGATGATAAATGTTATCTACATTACTTAATCTAAAACGGTAATAGCTTTTCATTTAATGATTAAAAACAGAGGTTCCCAACCTTTTTTCTCTCCATGACCCTCTTTGAAGATCTGCTAAATCATATGGAACCTATTAACTCTTAAAATACTTCGCCTAATTTACCTGTGAGCATCCATTCTGAAATAGACATCACTGTTGCTAATTTATCCACAATCATCCAAGACTTAGCATCAGAGAGCATTCCTCTGAAAACAATATTCTGAAATAGGCATCCTCTTCCACCCGACACAAGATAAAAGGCGAATTTATCGTCAGCTCATTGCTACCTTCAAATTCGAGTGGGACACACGAATTTTTATTCGACGCAATATAATTACGTATTGGATTGAATCCACATCAAAACTCGATTGCCACAAAGACGGGCGAAAAAATTATTCCAAAATCCTAACAAATGATGAAGGCCAAATTCTAAACAATCCCACACATAAAGCTGATTTTTTGCGGCATATGTAGAAAACACATAAAGCAATTTTGGATCACAATTTTCTTGAGGAAACAAACAATCTGCTAAATGGCCTATTTGTCCACCACTCACTTCTCGTATACTTTCCTGAAGAGGACTATATCCTATATCCTATTGTTCAAAACGAAGTAAGCGAAACCCTAAACAAAGGAAACAAAACACCGCTCCTGGCTCAGACGCATTAACATGCCGGAATACAGGAATGTGTATTCTCAGACACATTCCTGCAGATACAATTACACTGTTAACCGAAATATACAATAAATGCTTCTTATTTCGTTACTTCCCAATCAACTGGAAAACTAGTCGAACGGTCATGATCCCCAAACCAACAAAAGATCCTAAGCATGTTTCATTATATCGATCTGTTACACTTCTGAACGTCTTGAGAAAATCCATTGAAAGAATTTTCACCACTAGCTTAAGAAACTGTGTAGAAACAAATAATTTTTTTCCAAAAACCCAATTCGATTTTTAGAACCTTTCAAACGGATCAAAGCGCTCTTGCAGTATTTCTGGATATCTCTGATGCTCTTGACTCTGTCTGGCATGCTGGGCAGATTCGAAAACTCCATGACAATAAAGATAGTCCAGTCATATCTGACCGCAGCATCGAAATCAAAATAGGAGGTACATTCTCCAAATCTATAAACCTCAAAGTTGGCGTATCCCCGTATTCCAAGAATCTCCTCTTTTGCACATCATGTACTTCTACGATCTCTGAAATCCAACAACTCCCTATATCCATTGTGCCTTATACGTTGATGATACAGCATATTGAGCATGTAGTCATAAGGCCACAACGGATATCTGTCGATAACTATACTAAATGGATACAAAAAAGGCGCATCACACCAAATCATACTAAAACCCAAGCCATATTTATTCAGCACCTCAACCACGACAAGACCAAATTTCAGAACCGTGCCTATATTCGACTCCGATTCTGGAAGGAATCCATCTCGTTGTTCTTTTCATTTTATGCAAGACGAGGTTTGCTATTGAAGCGTCACCTTTAACAGAACACGCAGTTGGATCTAAAATACCTTCTCCACACTCCGCGGACGGTACAAGGACTGTCGTCCTAAAACCCTGACACACTTACAACACTTATATAAGCCCACTGATAGACTAAAGAGCAGTTCCATATTCTCTCAAACACTTACAACCTACGATTGTAGGATACTCCGAAAAATTCACAGGCTACATTTCCAATTTCCCAGTTCAGTCCTATAAGAATATTGCTCTACCGAACCTATCACAGTCTAACATCTTTTCAAGACGGGATGCCGGAAATAATTCTATAGTCCATCTAATACTTCGATTCCTCTCCCATCGATCAGGTCGAATAATCCAAACTATGCAGGAATATTCTGAGGATCAAAACATTGTAACGCCAAAACGATATTAGATGTATTCACATCTTAGGATTCTAATATAAAAATCTTGAAATATTTAAAATAAATCATGTAAGGAAAATAAAGTTTCAATCGACACACGCAAAGACTTTTATCGATGGCACTTTGTAGATAGCTGCGGGGACAAAACTTACCGCGACTGATAGGAAATTTGTAGCAAAGGGGACAGAAAGTAGTTTTTTACGTTTAACAGTTTTATGCTCCTGTGTGTTGGAGAGAGATAATTGAAAAAATAATTTATGTGATAGACTTTTAATGAGTAAAAGTAAGATGCAATAAACTTCTTCCCGAAGCCGAGTATATGAAGTGGCGTAACCATCGACCGAGAATATAAAAGGCAAACATTTATTAGTAATTTATATGTTCAGTACAAAAAGTTTATATAAAGTACGCGTATTTTTCTCATTCTTCTTTTTGTCATTATTGTGAAAATTATGTCTGAAGTACAAATGTGAGTACATATATTTTATTATATATTTTGGTTTAAGGAACTGAAATACCTTAAGTTCTTTTCATTTTATTCTCAGTAAATACTCTGATTTCGATGCAACTAAGTTTTAATTTCAACCCAAGCTAACAAATAATTAACTTTGATTTAAATGTTGATTACTAATTTTTATATTTATCTATGTATTGAAAATAAAATACATCGATGGCGTATTAACCTTTATGAAAGTTTAGCAAATCAAAGCCGCTCTATATTTGACAATCAATCAATCCTGTATTAATTTCTCTCGGATTTCCATTGTAAATTAAATGTTACATGGCCGCTATTTTATTTATTTCCGTCTGGAAAGAAAACTATGCTAAATCAGAATTAACGTTTAAATAATTGAAATAAACCTTAATCAGTACGTGTTTTATTATTTACCACAATTCACCAACCCACTCTAATTGATTGCAAAATAAACTACTTGTTGATTAATAGAACCTTTTAAAATCTTGATGCATTTTTGTCTGCGCAGTAAAGCGTAATGTCTGGAGACTACAGGTTCTTCAAATCTGTAGACTACCAGAGATTGCTGACTCAGATATTAGTTGTAAGATTGCAAATACATAACCATTTTATTTGAATATTCCCATAAAAGCGGATAATTCAGCTGATAAAATTATTCTATACTAATAGGAGACACCTAGAGGATGCGATCCACTAGGTGGATCGCGATACTCTTGCGATACTCTTGGTTGTCTCTAATTGACATTTTAACATTGTATCGTTGATTACAATCAATAGGGATATCCCGACGATGTGAGCCACTGCTGCCATACTCCTGGGTATCTCTAATCAACATTTATTTATATTTTATTAGCTTTCTAATAGGTGGAGTTATCTGGAGGTGGTTATACTCACAGATAATACCCCGAAAGCATTTTTGTATTGTCGAAAGTACATGATTGAAAGTTATTAAGAGCTAGGAGAAATCTGGAAGATGACAAGCGTTCAGACCTGTTTTATCTTCTCAGACTTCTCTACAAAAATTAAGATACTTATTTCATGTACCATATGTCAAGATACATTAAGATTTAATTATTTGAAATGTATTATATATTCGTATTATTTATAGTCAAATGTTTTTATAGTTTTTAAATATTTCTAATCATTTAGTTAACACTAAATAAAGGAAACCCCTCTTACAAAAAAAATCCCATGGAATAAAAGATGTCATTTATTTATACGTAACTAGAGTATTATTCGACGATATCAATTCCACATGTTTAGTTTGCATTATAGTGCACTTTGATGAACAGCAAACATTAATTATTTAATAACCCACTCATGTGTAAGGTCCAAGAAAAACGTAAGCAGCTAGATATGCAATTTGTTAAATGTTTGTATTTGAAATAGGAATGTAATTTATATACAAAGACTGAGAGAACTATAATAAAACGAGATTCTTATTCAGAACGTCGTAATGCTTGTTTGACTTTATAGCTCCCCCGTTCTAGTTTAATTATTCCAAATTATCACCAATATTAATTTAAATAATCAAGGTAGTTTGAACATCACGGTGCCTTAATCTAGCCAAGCAAGTAGTTATAGCCAATTAGCTCAACACTTGTTCAAATTTATTTAAATTCGTTTATCTAATTCATGAGCCAATCTTTAGCTATAATCAAGCAAGAAGCTTACTACAGATTGTGAAATTCGAGAGTGTATATTTGTGTATGTATATTCTAAAACACTCAAATAATAATTAATTAATTCTGATTACGCCCTTAACAAACTATTGCTCTAATATTCCGGTTGAATTGGATGGGTTTTAACTGGCAGTAGAATTTATTCAGTTGAGACTCATATAATTCCATGTCACAAAAATAAACGTGAGAAAATCCTTGAATCGATCCCACTTCCCTTAGATGATTCCTTCATTGTTATTATAAAAAAATTAAAATCTAGATGGATGCATTTCTGGCATAGGTGGTAGAATACTTGGTTCTTTACTTTTAATTTGTGGAGGTGGGTTAACACCTTATAATGGTTTATCTCACTTAAGATGTAATTTCGTCTAAGTACCATCGACGTTCATAGAACTCTGTAATAGTGCATTTGTGTGTATGTTATATAGAGAATTTTAAAATTAGCTTAAACAACCCAGGTAGTGCAGTTCGTAGTGTCGTTAGACAATGATGTTACTGAAAGAGAGGGTATTGATGACGGCTACAAGGTTGCCAGAAATGGTCCATCTAAGGTGTTTACTTATCTACTTAATAAATTATTAAACTTACCATAATTTCGTCAAGAACATGATTAATCTTCTCGATGTTGGAATTCAATCCTCCAAGTGTCGTCACAGCTACATCAACAAATTGACTCTTGGCGATAACACCACGAACTTTCTCCAATAATTGCAAATAATCCTTCCACAAGTCGACATCTTGCTCCAATTGGGCTTTGCGCGATTTTGCCGAATTTAATGTGTTTTTTAATAATTGCGTGCACTCCAACTGCTCACGACTAAGTTCTTCTTGTTCGTACGGAGTTAAGCTCGGCCATATCTTATCAGCTGCATGTTGAATATTTTGTGATACTAATTCCTTCATTGCAGTTTCATTATTGAAGAAGAGCTTATGATCTTCAAGTTCCTTTAGAATATTTTCATAATCGATACCTTGTTTGCTAGTATGCAATTTTGATTCAGCATCTTTTACCCAATCATGTAGCTTCTTTTTCAAAAATTCGTAATTCTCTCGCAATGTTTTATTTGCTAGTAAATACTTTTCACGTTCTTGTAATTCTCGTGGTAATGAACTTAAAAGTGAACTTGCTTCCGATAATTGTTCTGAAATAGCGGAAGGTAAGAACTCATAATCATTAATAGCTCCCTGGATAGTTTTAATACGTTCTAAATAATTTTGAATATCAGAAACTAATTGGTCATGTTTTTCCAATTCTTTGGTAACACTTACTAAGTCACGTTTTAATAAAGGTCTTGATTGCACTGCAGCTTCATTTGAATGTAACCAATCTAAAATTTCTTCCAATTCAGCCGCTAATTTTCTATGTTCCGCAGCTGTATTTTCATGAATCTCTTTATATTTCTCAACGGTTCGTCGCAGATTTTGTAAATTTTGTTTCAACGTTTGTAATTGTTCCGCTATTGCGTTCCTATCTTGCGCGGAACCATCAACAGCTATTTGTTGTCCTTTATCGCCAGCAGATGCAAGCTGCGCTTCACATTCTTGTATTTGAATTATGATGTCATCATATCGTTCAATTTTTTCTTGTGCCGAAGTAGTGGATTGTTCTATATCTTTTACAATTTCAGTGTTTTTAGTTATAAATGACATAATGTCAGCTATTAAACCTATATATTGTTCGCGTAATAATAAGAGATGTTTTAGTTTGGATATCTGATCTTCAATTGACTTAATTAAATCATCTTGTAAACTGATAATATTTTGTAGATCAGATTTATTTGCTCCAGGTACTTCGCTTAACCTAACCTTATTCAATTTAATTTCTTTCAAAATCCGTTCATATACTGATAATATATTATTTACATCTTCTACATTTCGACCAATAGGTTTATTTAACTCTTTTAATTCATTTTGTATTCTTTGCATGAATTCCACACTTTCTTTTAGAATTCTTGCGGCTTCTTTCTGTTGCTCTATCGTTCTTCGCAAAGCATTCGTCCTCTCTTCAATTAAATCAGCTATTTGTCTATGTTTCTCTTTTAAACTCGACAAACTATCATTTAAAAGAATTTTATCAGTATCAATAACAGTTGGTAAAATACTTTTAGCTTGATCATATAACTTATTAATATTTTCCTCATTAGTTTTGCATTCAGACCAAAGCTGTTCATATTTCAATAATTGCTCTTCTAAAATCTCTAAATTAGGTGCTCTTATTTCAGCTGATGTTGCGACTTCAGCTTGTTTTAACCAATTATCGCAAGCATTCGTATCTTTCTCAAATTGCAATCGACTTCGCAATAAATCTTTTAAAGATTGCAATTTTTCCTCGACATCCCTATTCAAACACTCGAACTCTCCAGTTAATTCATTTAGCACAGTCTCAAAAGCCTGCTTATCAGCACCATCACATTCTTTCAAAATTATATTACCAAGTTTAATTAAATTATTTAAATCATCGTCTTTAAATGTCATAATTTCAGCATTTAACTCTTTATGGATATTTATGGCTTGCTCTACTTGTTGCGACTTAAGTGGTAAATAATTGCTTCGCTTTTGTAGATCAGAACGTTTTGTTTTAAGCCATAATCTCACATTTTCTACACAACCTTCAAAATTTTTTCTAACTTCAATATCACGATTCAGTTCATCAAGTTCTGCAAGTATCTTAGCAGCTAATTGATTATGTTCAGTTTCAAATGATCTTAAAGCATTTTGAAGTTGTTTTTGTTCTGAAGACTCTAATTCGTTCATCATATTTGTTACTTTGCGTTCTAAAGCATTCTTTAAAGTGAGTTTATTATCTGATTCGCGTTGCAGTGATTTCAAAGGTGCTAGCTTATCTTCGACTTTTCTACTTTCAAAACTCAATGATTGTGGATATTTTAAGGTTTTTAATTTTTCCTTGCACCATTCCTTTGCTTGATCGATATCTTTTCGTGTATTGTCAATTGTTTTTAAAGTTGTTTGGAGCAATTGAAGTTTGCGTTGGATACGTTTAGAAATATCTGCGTATTTTCTTTCAACTGATTTGAGTTGCTCTTCCACTTGTTGAGAATCAAGATTACTAATGATGTCAATAACTTTGATAGCTAAGCGCTTAATATCGTCCAGCCTACTCGGACCCTGATCATCAAACTCGGATTGTAATTCTTGTACTAATTTATATTTTTGTAAACAATTCATGCCAGAACTTTGATCGATATCTTCTATTCTCTTAAGCAAGTTATCAAACCAATTATTGATGACTTGAATCATCTGCTTATAATCTTCAATCATATCCTGGCAACTTTTCTTCTGCACTAAAATTTCACTCAATTCGAGTTCTAACGTGTCGAGTATACGTTCCAAATCAACAGATTCACTCGATTGATCAGCAAGTTCGGATAATAAATATTGTCTCTTAACGCCGATCGTCGTTAATAAATCATTCATATTGGCTAGTTCCTGTTTGGATATGTCTCCTCTTAATTTTACAGGTCGTAATTTCCATTCATTTATAATCGATTTTTGCGCCAAAATCCATTCTTTTAAGGCGAGTTTCTGCTTTTGTTTCTCTTCAAAATCTGATAAGATGCTTGAAATGCTCTCCAAATTAGATTGTACCTGCAACAAGTAAAGGAAAATAAGTATTGCTACGACAAAATAACGAAGTATTTTAGAGATCCGTAAACAAAAAAACATCTGGAATTCAGGATACGATGTTTTCAGATACACAAACAGCTAATATTGACCGTGATATTGTAACGCCAATATTGTATTTTAGTGCTAAAACTGCTAGTTATAAGTTATTTTTATCAAGCTAAACTTGAGATGTTTCTCTAGTCAAAAATAGTAAAGTCTTTTAGCCATTGTATATTGAACTATAGTTTGCAATTAACTTTCTTTTAATTAATAATTAGAAGTTTTGACTTTCGGGCTCGAAAGTGCAGCGAGGGGGGGGGGCATATGTAACGCCAAAAGTTATTAGACGTACTCAATTCTTAGGATTCTACTGTGGATTAAACAATCTACGCAATATATAAATATTGCTGCATTTGTTTTACAGATAAATTACTAAATAATAATCGTAATACCTGGTCGATGAGACTCTCTAATTTAGTTCGAACTTCTAATTCTCTTTGAGGAATCGGCAGAGGTTCGTCGTCAATCAAACTGCCTGGTGTCCCCGGTCGACTAATAGAAGCGGTAGCTGCTTCACACACTTGCACTGCAACAGCAAGACGTCCCTTTTCCGTTTGAAGCTTATTATGTAAGCTCTATAACATAAAACAAATGAAAACAAACTAATATTTGAATGCAATCAAATAATTTATTACGGCATTGAACAAATTAATATACTCATTCAGTCTGAAACATTCAATATGTTTAATCGGCTAAAAAATGTTCGTATAAACAGGGTTATTCAAAAAGAATGAACTATCTGTGAATTAAGCAGTGACCATTTGAAGCAAAGGGGTTTGAATAGGGGCGCTGTACTCCTAGCAATGTTCAGTTAGTCGTTTGCCCTCGAAATGGTCAGTCCTCAGCAAAAAGTGTTCTAAGTTCTCACAGTCGTGAAAACAAAGTCGGTTG
The DNA here is from genome assembly GCA_009867245.2 of Adranes taylori. Lineage (NCBI taxonomy): Eukaryota > Metazoa > Arthropoda > Insecta > Coleoptera > Staphylinidae > Adranes > Adranes taylori. The sequence continues at coordinate 1,169 of WYDF02087913.1, read as the reverse complement.
TCACTAAGTAGCCTTCTTTTCGAAGACGATTCGACATTAATCCGCCATCTACTAAAAATATTCGATAGTCGTATCGATGTGTAAGAACTCGCATTGTCATGATGAAGAATGATCCGACGGTCCTTGTTCGTTTTCCTTATTTCACCCAAGAATTATGACAAACAAATGGTTGTGTACCACTTAGAGTTGACCGGTATACATTCCTCTAAAGACACTGTTGCAACATGACCAGTTTTTCCGAAAAAAAAACCATTTGTTTCGAAGTGTTTCGACCACGAACAACTTTTGTCGAGTTTGGTTCATTTTGAAACACCCATACAGTCGACTGGTGTTTAGTTTCCAGCTCATACTCATAGATCCATGATTGGTCACCTATTACAATATTATATACGTCTTTTGAAGCACCATTCTTGAATTTCTTGAGCATTTGTTTGCACCAATTGACATGAGCACCTTTTTGAATTTTTGCCTAAAGATGTCTGAATCTTACAGTATGTCTCATGACTATCTTGCATTATCAGTTTTTGCACAGCATCAATGTTTTCAGTGAAATATAATTTAATAATTAAGGTAATTTGCTTGCAGCCAGATTATATTTAATCAAACCCTTTCTATTTTCGGCACATCTCTCCCCTTCAACTAAATTGACACTCTCAGTGACACAAATATGTAAGATCCTTTATTTTAGAAGTTATACAATTCACAATAAAAATATGTTAATATTAAATAATTTTTAGTGTTTGACTAATTTAAAAATTGTTTTTGAATGAATCTCCAAATTTCCGAGATGTCTCTTTATACCCAAGCCAAGAATATCTTTCTAAATAGTGCCTTCAGGCTATGCAGCTGTAAAATAGTAAGGCAGTGAACTTGTTTTTCTAGAATGGAATGCAGCTACTTCTTTTTCAGATATTTATTCCATAGAAATTTACTGTAGATCGAAATTAGTAAAATATAATTAATAAACTAAGATAACTTGCTTCATCCATATTATAGTTAATTTCACCCTTTATATTTTTGGTGGAAGAAATAAAGAAAACGTGCGAAACGCTAAAAAACGGAAAGGCGTCTGGGCCAGGGAATGTTCCAGGAGAATTGCTGAAGTATGGAACTAGGAAGTTATATGAACATCTCACGGCACTATTTCAAAAATGTATCAACGAAGCAGA
>WYDF02087902.1:0-10968 GCA_009867245.2 Adranes taylori | reverse complement strand
GTTTGGACAAACGAAATAAAATGAAACTACATCACCATCTTAAATCAATGGCATTAAAACCGACATAATTATATAATGAAACGCATGTTCAATCAATGGACTGTTCAACCATTCATTTATGTATAGAAGTATAAATATTAATATAATGACTCTAAAGTTAGAAATTACTGATGTTAAAAAAATCCACAAATTACGAACTAAAAATGCGTGATGCGCCAAAACAAGAATATATTATAAGTTATAATCCAAGATGTCTTCTATGCAGATCCAACGAGATCTAGACGGCTAGAGATCTAGACCACTGATGTTACAATTTGGAAAATTTCAGAAGCACGTGATAGATTGATGGCCTCAAGATGGCTACAAGGCACCAAGCTTCACATGGACCGCTACTCAAATCCGTTAAAATGCTCAATACAGCATCCTAGGTCGACGCTCCAGAACGATTTACTGTACCATAATCCGCCTCAGATGATGAAGGGCTCCGCCCCATGTAGTTTGCCTATAAATTTCAAACCACATTCTAACCGCCATTTTTATTACCAAAAAAACTCAATTTCTTACCCTATCGGGCCTTCACCAACCACTAAGCCTAGTGGCTTATTAATATCTACACCCCATTCTCAATTTTTTCTTAATAATTCTAACTTTTATAATTCACAGATATGCTGATCTTGACAGATTTAAACGCATTAAAATTGGAGTCCTCTGGACACGAGTTTTCGGAGGAAAGTGAATTCACATTCGGTCCTTCCAACTTGACTTAGCAAGACGAATCCCCACTCTTACTTCCCCTATCGCGTCCTTGACACTTACATCCGCTAATAGCCAATCATCGAACCTTATTTCTGCAGTCGAATCAAATTTGATAACCTTGCCATCTCCTCCTGCTTTTGCAAAAAGAAAATCGACAACCGGGTTACGATGGTGCAAATTTTAACACCACATGTTCCCAACCACAGGCAGAAGACCAAAAGTAGCATCGCGTATCGATTGCCTGCGACGTTCCACCACGACGACATCTACCGGAACCAGTTCCTATACGTTACATCTTCCTGACTTTCTGAGAAGATTACACGGTAGTATACCCGTCCGGGCAACTTTCCCGTACTTCGCGGCCGATGTACTACACTCTTTCATACAGTCGCTACTATAAACAACAATCTTTCTTAATTAATTAGCAGAAATGCGTGAGAACGATCATAGCGCCACTCGCGACCACTGGCTCAACCTGGTTGGCTAATTTCGAGAACTGCTTCTCTGTTAAACGAATCTGTTAAACGAACAGCTAAACGAACATTATACGATTTTCCTATAATTAATAATTTGCACAGATAAATAGCTACAAATACCTACACACCCCCATCGGTTATTTTTTACAAGCGCTGGCGAAACATTTCAACAACTAAATAAATTAGTTTTCGTAATGTGCACTTTACTTATATGTTTAAATTTAAATTAAAAATAAATAAACTATTACATCGTATCAGAAACCAAAAGCAAAAGAGCTAAAAATCTCGTTTCTTCTTTCTCCGCAAAAAGATGGACAATTCTAAAATCATATCTGACACCAAAGGCAAAAGAGTCAAAATATTTTGTTTCTTCTTCCTCCACAAAAAGATGGTAGTTCTAAAATCGTATCTGAAACCAAAAGGAAAAGAGGCTAATTATATATCAAACACTAAATAGCAAACACATCCCATCTGGTATTTGAAAATTTTTATACACTTTTGACTTGGGTTTCATATATGATTTTAGAACTGGCCATCTCTTTGCAAAGGACTAAGAAGAGGTATAACTTTCATTGACAACGCTAAAAAAGTTGAGAAAGGTCGACTTTTTGTCGTAAGTAATTAATGTCATATTTAAGTACCCAATCAGCTGATTGAGAAATCACATTTAAATCCCCTAATGCCAAGAACATAGTAAGACAAGTCATATAAAACCAACCAATAAAAAACGCACTGCCATGCTATACGAGTGGTGCTGGATTAAGGTACTCCTCAAACCGAGTACTATGGTAGCTGTACAGACTCCAGCAGCTGATGCACAATATTTAGCCCGAAGTTATAATAATTTGGTTTCTTCTTTCCAATCATCTTGTGATACCCATTTGATATCGGCTTATCATTAATTCAATGAATAATCCTCCAATATAAATTAACTCTCTAATCAAATCAATTTAATGCTCCAAACAAATATAATATACCAAAATAATTTAATTTAGTAATAACTAAGTATCTGATCCAAATTCGCGATAGAAAGATCAAGGGACTTTACCAAACGTGAGAAAGAATGTACCAAACAAAAAGCCGTCGCTCGCTTAGAATAACATATACGCCATTTCGTCGTATGTTTAATCCTAAAGTATAAACACTTCTCGAAAGCTAAGAGGCATGTCTTTATCTTAATAATGAATATGTGTATATATTTTCGATCGGATGATTTTTTTAATATTATTATTGTTAGTTTGTTTAGAATGGGAAAAGCGTTAGCAAATTATTTATGTGTTATTATTTTAAATTAATAATTTTTATTCCTTTGTGGTTTATTTCAAGCGATTTCTTGCTGGGAAAGAACGCAACGGTTTTTTCACCCACCATAAACCGTTGAATGTCGCGCTCTTTTGGTGCCCTCGACAAATCTAATTGGATATTTGTTTAACGACTTTTATGCAGAAGGCGTTTTAATGCAATGTTTCTGAAATTTTGTCGTTGTAGAATTGCTACTACTACCCGTTCCACCACTTATGCTTTCAGCAACAAAATAGAGCAATTTCACTCTTTAACTTTCTTAATGGTCAGAAACAAATTTTCAATTGGTCGGGAGTACAACCTACCTAAAATTTTCCGGCAGAAGTTTTTTTCTAGCCTCGCCTGAGAATGTCGCATACAGAGGAGCTATTCAAGCTATCTAGACACAAATGCACTTTAGGTTTTAATTCTGATAGTTCTTGAGTATAGACATCACACAGCTCAATCAGAAATAATTCTCCTTTAGATAACCAAGATTTTCTCATAGAGTGAGCAACGTACACTTCCGAATTTGTTTGGCATCTATATATACAGTACGCGCCAGCAACAAAGATCGATACCAAAGTTCTAAAAGCATTCCATTAATTACCAGTTCCAGGCTGAAGAGGATGATAAATCATAAAAAGCCTCCTTTAAACAAACTCACCAATCTCCCAACAATATACAATCCCAACAGGGAGTGGAGTTTAGTGAGTAAAAATCCCACAGTTGTTGGATGCACCGGGCATCCTTCCTCTTTTGAAGATTCTCCACTTCCTACGTAAAACAAAAAGAAAAGATCGCTCATTTTTATTATGTTTAAATTTAATTACCTTCAACTACAGTCAGTAGCAAAATTGTACAATCTTCTAAGTGCTCCTTACGCGACCCATTTTGTGCCAATAAGAAACCTAAATATTTCAATTTCTTCACTCTTTAAATCCTCTGTCCCCCTACATCGAATTCATCATTTCTACTTTCCCTCCCTTCCCTCTTAGACATAATAATTTTTGTTTACCCTTATATTTCCTGGAATTAAGGCTTACCTATCATGCTCGCCTAAAACTGCAAGTTGGCAGAGGACATTTGGTTATTGCTTATCAGAAAACAATCTACAACCCAATCATTCTATAGTCTACGGTAAGAATGTCTACGGACTGTATCAAAGCAAACTTTTACTGCTAAACGACCAACAAAAGTAGAAAGTAGCCAGGGAATGGAATGAATCTTGCTCATTTATTTTACTCCAATGTTTTTTTTACAAGTCGTTGTATCTAACAGCCATGTAGGCTGCATTGTCGTTGCAACTTCACTGCCCTCCGCCTTTTTTTTGAAAATCAGTTTCAAGCTAAGTAGTGAGATAGTCAAATACTTTATTCTTTATAAATACTTAGTTGTATTCGCCATGAGCTAAATACTTCCCTCACATATAGTTTTGGAGCGCAAGACACCTTTCTTAGCAAGGCAAAGCACCTTTCTCTGTTTCTCAGGGGGGGGGGTAAAACTTTTTTGTTTATATTGACTTAGTACCAATAAAGATCTTAATTAACTGATTAGGAAAGGAGAGGAATAGGAATAGGACGGAATAGAAGTTTCTAGTTTCGGTTACGTATTCTTATTTGAGAGCATAAGAACTAGTATCACGTTATTTAACAAATGTTCATCAGTTTGAATTAAAAACCTATTTTTTCAGTCATAAAATCTTTCACTTGGTTGAGAGCCCCTTTAGATCTCGAAGCCCTATTAATTTTTTTATAAAGTTTTGTTTATTTTTGTTTGTTTGTTAGACATTGTAGTTAGTACCTGATGATGCTGTAATATAGCAAAACCGATATACTTTTGATACAGCAAAACCAACTAACAGTTACACGTTTGATTAAAAAAAAACTCTTCTTAATCAGTTGCCTCCAATTGAGTAAATCTACAGTTATTTAGAATACTGTCAAAGGTAATTTCATTACGAGTAATAACATTGAATAAATACCTAACTACAAGCAGAAGAACAAAGTAATTTATTTAACAACAGATTTCAGCTACCCCGAAAGTTTTATGATTGATTCTCTTTTCTTGTTAAATTCGTTTGCTCACCTAATTTAGATTTATTAACTTGAAACGCAAACATTTACACATAAGCGAATGGGTACGTCAATTTATTTCCTTCAAGTAATTTGCGCCAAATAAATATAATTAAGTCTCTTGTTTTCTGGCAGAATGCATTTTATACTTCAAGAGAGGCAAGGAGCAAAAGCTGCAAAAATTACATGGAGGGTTATATATATATTTCAAATTTTAATAGAAATTATAAAATTAAATTCAACAAACTGCTTGGTGACTGGGTTGAAGTAAAGGATTTATTTGTGGGAAATGGATGTATGAGCGGGAAGAAGAATGGAGATATTCAATTGATATAAGGGAGGACCTTTTAAATAAATGAGAGCAGTTAGGTTAATAAAAATATAAAGCAAGCAATCAAACGCAATATGGACCAATTCTAAGTGGCAATCGAACGCAATATGGCCATATACCTATTCAGGGTTATGTACGGCTACTTCAACCATCGGAGCATAATAGATCCAGTACTAAAAACAAGAACTGACCTTTGAAGTCCCACAGTCCTGGGACCATTCTTATGGAACATGTGGTACGACAACTTGCTCAAACAGCAATTTTCTGAGAGAGTCCAAATTATAGGATTTGCAGACGTCATTGCACTAATAGGAGTAGCTAGAGAGGAGTCCCGACTAAAAATAGCTTTGAACACCTCCATAAAACTAAAATTGTCGCAAGGTGGCTAAGAGAGCACGAGCTAAGCTAGAAGTTGCTCCGAAAAAAACGGAAGCAATTGTGGAAAGCGGATATTTCGGAAGCTGCTCCAACTGGCCATCGCCGGGCAAAAAATCCAAACATCAACAAGCATTAAATACCTTGGTATCACTTTGGGGAAACATTAGCCAAGCGACCAACTTGAACAAACTAATACCAACGACGAAAAGGCCTAGCACCTCGAAACAGAAAATCCTCCTTAGTGTCATCCATTCAGCTATGTTGCATGCAGCCCCGGTATGGTCGGGGGCACTAGAAGTTCGGAAATCATAACAAGTTGTATCCAAAGACCGGGTAAATAGGAATCACAACAGCGTACGTGGACGGTCACCGCGAAGTCTCCACCCGTAAAGCTCATGGCTCTGGAAAGGGCAGAAATGTATGAAGTTCGCAAAAAAATGCAAGCCCAATGAAGATCTAAAAACTGCTAAAGAAGAAGATTATACGCGAAATGGCAAGGGGGTGGAATAATTTGAGCAAAGTACGCTGCACGCACAAAATGATACCAGACATGAAGGCATGGTCCGAGCATAAATGCGCCGAAGATGAATGCGGCGAGCCTTACCCCATCAATATTTTATCTAGAATCGGCCAATTCTTACTACTACACCCGTAAAGTTCCTAGCTCTGGAAAGGACAGAAATGTATGAAGTTCGCAAAAAATGCAAGCGCAAGGAAGATCTAAAAGCTGCTAAAGAAGCAGATTATACGCGAATCGCGGCATGGTCTATTTAGAATCAGCTAATATTTTATAAAGAATCGGCCAATTCTTACTAATACCCAATTCTTAGCAGCCGAACGAGTGCACCCCTAAAGTCATAAACTACCACAAAATTCTAAAGAAAGTCTGGATTGATGCGGAACGAAATGTTGCTAGTTTTGTTCTACTAACACCCAAATATGAAACTCCCACAAACGCTGTGTGTTTACGAAACGAGATAACAAGGGAAAAAAGAGAATCTGTTGGAATGGTCTTTTCTATGTTATATCTAAATCCGGAAGTAATTGACGGGCTTTAAGTCACTTCTTCTTAGGTTTCAAGCGGTTCAAATCACTTATAGTAATGAAAGGCTTCTATTATGGCCTGCCAAACAAAATGTGTGCTCCTAACCTTTTCGATACAAACTGATGTTTTTAAGAACTTCTCCATTAAATGATGCGAAAGATGTGTGCTGAAATCAGTTTTCGTCGTTCAGAATGACATACGTATTTTTGCTTCCAATGAAATCGTGACATTTTTTGGCCCTAATTTTTATGAATCGGGTTTATTTGTTAAAATTTTATGCTTTTTTTTTTGGTACTTAAACGAACACGAGTTTTACTCCGTTGAACCAAGATTTGATTTGTGCCACACTATCGAGTCACACTTTTGTTAATAATTGGACTCACTAGCTTCTGATTAAGTTTTTTGTTAGATGCATCACGTTTCGTTTAACTTTTCTGTTTTCTGGAATCAAATAGTTTAAAAAAAAAAGCTAGTCACAGGTAAATCGCCTCTAAATTTAAATATCTTTGTTGTGGACTTTCAATGCATATTCCATGATTTGTGACATATATTCACGATCATTAAATTGTTATACAGGGAGTCGTGTGTGTAGGAGCCTTTATTTACGCACCAAAATTAAATTACGCCGGGACTCTAACTTTAATGTAATTGAAAATAACGTTCTTCTGATATAATACATCTGTTGTAAAGACTAAAATATACATTGAGGAGAAATCACATGAGGTTTGTACAATGCCATACACGCAGGGTTCAATGCTACATTGGTCTTAAATAAACTATGTTGATATTTACATCAAAAATCTTTAATTTAAATGTTGAAATAATTACCATTGTAAGGAAGGGGCAGAGGGAGTGATTCCCCAAGTCACAACTTGCGTCCTTGGGCGGTCTAAAATTTGGTGATCTTGATCCCTAACTGTCTCCTACCCCGCTGCATATTTTTTTAAGTTTTTATTGACTATAAAACCGAGTCCATTGGTACGAGATTGCATTGCTCCTGACATACACATGACACGATGTGGTACCTACCACATTCGGGGACGCCCACAACTTTCCAGATGGTCTCCTGATATTCCTCACATATCTATCTTTCCTCTAAGAATTTCTTGTCCTATGATATGACGTTTTCCTGTTTGACGCAGCCAATGCACATTTCATGCACTTACTGATAGTTTGTTCCTAATCGGCAATTTATTTAACATTCCAATTGCCAATTTCGGCTGCGCTGTCTGGTAACTCAAATTCACAGACCTGTTACCATATTTCAAAGATATTAGCCCATAACGCAGGAATTATATTATTAAATAGAAAGAAGGAGTCAGTGTTTCAGTAGGAAAATATTGGGCAACATTTGGCGAATTCATATCTTTAAACACAAAATTTATGTGGTTTTCCGTCAGCAAGTAACCAACTGTTGCATGCACATAACGTGCTGAATGCAAATCTGGTCAGAATACTGTGGAGCCATTATGTTTATTCACAAAAGGTTTCAAATGTTATTTACTATACTCAAAAATCACTTATAGTAATGAAAGGCTTCTGTTGTTGCCTGTCAAACACGGTATTTGCTCCACCATCTGATGGTTTAGATTGTGGAAGAACTTCTCCATCGTATGTGAAAATCGCGTGGTGAAGTTAGTTCTCGATGTTCAGAATGATATACGAATTTTTGCTTCCAGTGAAATCGTGAAATTTTCTGGCTCTTTTAAATTGTTCGTTCTTGTGAAAATTTGTAATTTTTAAAAAATTTATTTTCGGGTCCTTAAGCGAACACAGTTTTTACATCTTTGAAGCATGATTTAATTTGTGATACAATCACGAGTCGCGTCTTTTGTAGACGTGCTACTTTTGTTAATAATTGTACTCACAAGCTTCTGATTTAGTTTTGTGTTACATGTATTACGTTTCGTTTCTGGAAACTAAACATGTCAAAAGTAAATCGCCTGGAACGTAATGATAGAAATTTAAATACCTTTGTTGTGGATTTTCAATGCATATTCCATGAATTGTCGAATATATTTATTCATGATAATTAAAGTTTTTGTTCATAGAGTAGTGTGTGTAGGAGCCTTTATTTGCATCACCAAATTAAATTACGCGGGACTCTAAATTCGTTAATTTGATTGAAAATAACGTTCTTGGGATATAATACATCTATTAAAAAGAATAAAATGTACAATGAGGAGAAATCACATGATTTTTTTTCTACTAAAATCGTTATTTAAGCGATGACGTCAGTTTGTAAAATGCCATACACACGAGAATGAATGCTACATTGTTTTTGAAGGATACCAACTTTATTAATACTTATATATCTACAGCAAAAATCTTTAATTAAAATGTTGAATTAATTACCAATGTAAGGAAAGGGTGGAGGGAGTGATTCCCCAATTCGCATCTTACGTCCTTAACGGTCTAAAATTTAGTGATCTTGATTACCTGATCCCTAATTGTCTCATATCCCTCTGCATATTTTTTGAAGTTCTTATTGACTATAAAATCGACTCAATTGGTACCAGACACGATGTGGTACCTACCATATACTGGAATCCCCACAACTTCCCAGGCCGTCCTCATGCTCCTCACACATCTATCTTTTCTTTAAGAATTTCTTGTCCCATGATATCCCATGTTTTCCTGTTTGATGCAAGCCTTATACATTTCAGGCACTTACGGATAGTTTGTTCCTAACCGGCAATTTATTTAACTTTCCAATTGTCCATTTCGGCTGCGCGGTAGCTGACATTTGCAGACCCGTTACCATATTTCAAAGATATCAGCCCAGAGCACAGACTTGGGGCGATTATATTATTAAATAGAGAGACGGAGGAGTCACAGTCTTTCAGTAGGAAAATACTGGGCAACATTGGGCGAATTCATATCTTTAAGCACAAAATTTATGTTGTTCTCCGTGAGCAAGTAACCGTTGCATGCATATAACGTGCAGAATGTAAATAGTCAGAATACTGTGGAATCACTATGTTTATCCACAACGGGTTTCAAAAGCTATTTATTACACTCAAAAATCACTTATACTAATGAAAGGCTTCTGTTTGTGGCCTGCCAAACAAGATATTTGCTTCATCAACTAATGATTTTGATTATGAAAGAACTTCTCAATCGAATGATGAGAAATATCCTTTGCTGTGAAATAATTGTGATGATCAGTTTTTTAAATTTATTTTCGGGACCTTAAGCGAACAGTTTTTACACCTTTGAATCATGATGCAATTGCATTACTTGCAGTCATTACGTTTAACAACAAAAGATATCTGGAAGGTTAAAAGTTTTACGGCTCTTGCAAGGCCTCGTTATGTTATACTCGAATTGATATGTTATACCCTGACGAGAATATGAATATTCGCATGGCGGATCAGAATTTTACAAGCAATTCCAAAGTCGTAGTACTATAAAGCTGCTAATCCGCTCTTTTCGTACGATGATTTTAAAGATTACTTCCTATTCGGTTTAAATGTTAGTAAACAAAAGAAAAAATTGAAATATACTATAATCAACTTGAAGATTGAAGTGGAAGCTGATGAAGGTTTTAAACAAGAAACCACCGCATTGCATCGACATATACTCCATTATCCAATCAAATTAGAAAATTAATATGAAGAGGGCGAGATATGCAGTCATAGACACTGAAGGATTTGCGTGTCCAGATGTCGTGCTAAAAGAATTTACCGTTTACGACTCTCAATTTGGTACAACACATTATTTAATTAAACCACAACAACCCTGGACTACACTCTCAAGAAATTTACAGGCCACATATCTAGAACAGCATTATCATGAATTGATATATGGTAATGGTTGCTGGATGACCTACTTGATCTCGCCGAATACTCGGTGGTGTCTTGAGCCCTCGTCATACTAATTTTCCAGCCTTGCTTGATGAGTAACAAAGCCATCACTAGACTGACGCTATCCATAGATATTTTATCGATGAATGATGGTTTCCGATGTGATGCAATACACTGCTCTCAATTTTTTGCTATAATGCTTCTTGATCTTTTTGAATTACTTATAAATTGTTTCCCAATAGTGTGAATATGAATATTCTGCTAGCTGGATAATAGCTGGTATTACACCTATCATCGAAATAGAAAGAAGAGAATTTACTTATTTGAAAGACTGACACGATTTATGTCAAGGGACATCAGAAATATCAGTACATCAAAAGTTTTTTGGCAATGCTGCAAATATCATCAATTTAGAATAATTTACGGACTGTTCAAAGCTTATTAAAACAACAACTCCATGTTTATATCATAAGATTCTACGAACATGTGCGCCTTCAAAAAGTCTGTAAGTTTTGCTTGAATATGTTCAAACACGCTTAGCATCGTTGACTTACGGATACTTACGAATAGTTTGCCACTACATGTACATTAAAGTTTTAACAAAACTAATAAACAGGGAGGGAACCAATTCCTATGCCAATGCCGTTTTTTTCAAGAAATTCCTGGCCTTGTGGAATTCTTCCCAGAATAATTCTTCCCACGCAGGACAGTGCCGTCCTGCGTGTTAACCTATTAACGCCCAAAACTATTTTTTGGTCGAATTTTGTAATAAAACTTTACAAATCATTTCTTTGTTTGTTACATAGCATGGGAAAAATAA
>WYDF02087891.1:0-10968 GCA_009867245.2 Adranes taylori | reverse complement strand
GATGATAAATCCTAAAGCCTCCTTTAAACAAACTCACCAATCTCCCAACAATATAGAATTCCGACAGGGAGTGGAGTTTAGTGGGTAAAAATCCCAAACTTGTTGGATGCACCGGGCATTCTTCGCCTTTTGAAAGTTCGCCACTTCCTGCGTAAAACAAAAAAAAAGTTGTAGTTTACGTGGCAAATTACGAAGTGAAATGCATTTGTAATTGATATTTAACCACTTTAATACTTTGTGAAGAATAGACTTTTATTTATTGCTAACTCTAATTAATAATATTCTGTGGCGTAAGTCTTAAATCTTCTTTTTAAAGTATGTAGAGTCTGCATTCAATGGAGGTTGGATATAATCTAAGCAAATCTCATTCGATATTTAGCAACTTGAAATAGGGGGTGAGCGTCTAGGCCAATCCAAACACTGATGTTCTTGACTAAGGAATACTTCTATACCCCGTCTACCCTCGTTTTTAACCTCTATTATGAGCTTAGGAATGTCGCATTTTTATTTCGCATTTATCACCTAAATAGGGGGTCTTTCACTTTTGATATTTACAAAATTCCTATTCCCCATTGTGCCCTTCTGAATATTTCGTAATTGATAACATGTGTTGTCCATTGAACCTTGTGAAGTCTCCGTAATGTCCTCATTTTGAAAGCATCTATTGTGTTCATTGTATCAATGTACACATCTCACACCCGTACTGCATCACATAGTGTGTCTGACCTTTCACGTATCCACATCTTAAATCGAAATTAAAAGTGACTTCTCATTGGAATTTCTTCTTGATATTAAATGTACCTGTTTACACAGTGAACAGGGTAATGTCTGGAGACTATAAGTTCTACAAACCCATAGGCTCCCAAATATTGAGTCCTCACATATTAGTTGTGATATTGTAAATGCATAACCATTTTTGTTCTAATATTCACATAAAAATGAATAATTCAACTGACAAAATTATTATCTACTAATAGCAGATTTCTAGATGATTCACGGATCCTATTCTCCTAGATATCTCTAGTAGATATTTTAACATTGTAGCGTTGATTACAATCAACAGGGATATCTGGAGGATAGGAGCCAAGGATTCTATGCTCTTGGATATCCCTAAGCAACATTTATTTTACTTTTATATTAGCTTTATAATAGGTGGAGTTACCTGAAGGATGAACACTCCTGTGGTCATATTCCCAGTTAATTCCACGATAGCAATCATTTATATTGTTGATAGAGGAAATATTTACAGGGGATATCTGGAGACCGGGAACCGCTTTAGGTGTGTCCTATCCCCGAAGTTATTCCCATTATATATATTGTCACGTCGAATTTTTAGGTTTACTTCTAGAATTAATTACTATTTCTTACCCGCAAAACCAACCGCGACTTGCTAAAAAGAGGGTATCGTAAATAGGGGCGTAGATTAAATCCTCTTGTGTTGTACACACTTTAAATGTACTTCAAATCGACAATTACTTCTGAATAGCTCCAAATTATGTCTGACTTTATTCCGATTTTCAATAATCTCTTTAATATTTAATTTAACTTTGAGGCCTCTCTTTATGATGTTTATTTATATTTTTATCTCTCGAATCCATACAAAAAAATATAGTAAACCAGGCGGCCAACTAAAGCTATCCATGTACTTTTACTACCAATTGATTAACGAATATTTCAACTTTGTTTACACAGTTTAGATCGATAGCTCTGGTTAGCCTCCAGCAAATTAAATGTTTTCAGCAAATAAATAAAAGCGAGAAATAATCAAGAAAAATCTATTGTGCAATATTTAAATAAATATTCAATTCAATAAAAAATAATAAACCTATCATGCCAAAATATTATGCAGTTAATTGTTCAAAAATAATTGATAAGTCAATCAATGGAAGAATAACATAATAAAAGCATATACGTAAATGATAGGTGAAAATAGGTGAAGAGTTTTAAAGTCTGTGTATTATCTGCCAAGATTGTCAGGAATAAAAATAAATTATATAATTCTTACATAAACGTACATCTGTGTCATTACTACTGTTCTTAGTTTGACTTGGTGAGACTTCACTAATAAACTATAACGGGTACATATTTTGTTGGTTTGGTGTTAGGAAAACATTACAGAACTATTTTCGCACAGGGAAGACCCGTGCTTATATTAACCAAGGGTTAACCCCGTTTCAGCCATATTTTTTCCAGCAGCTAATAGTGAACTTAAAACCTCTCTAAAACTGATCTCGATTTTAACAATCCAATTAGGAAACGTGTGAAAAACTTCCTTACAAAATATCTGACGTCAATTAAAAATATTTCTTTGTTCGAAAAAGAGAAATCACCCTTACATTCCTTATTGATAATCAAGTTTGCGAGTTGCACCCATCAGTAGAATTTTCCCTTTAAAACTTAATTAAGAGCTGAGTCTTACGGTACATTGTGCATTTCATTAGTACTGCCTTATGATGACAAATTCCTCTGAAATGACCTGATAGCCATAGTTCAAGCACGCTCATTTCTCATAACCTTGAAGAAAGAATTTCTAACTAAATGAAATAAAAAATTTTATTCATTTTTATAATGCAAAATATATTTCAAATTCCACATGATTCCACGAATTTTTATATACAATTTTCGCCTTTCGTTTGATTAGTTTTTTCTAAAATTCTTTCACGTAAAACATATCTATTTCTGATTTACATGCAAATTTCTATTCTCATGAAAAATTGGAATACAACCTATTAAATAACAAATCATATTATATTATTTTTTCTTACAGCGTAAGAACACTTGTCCTCAGAAGTTCACTAGCTTTATAAGCGTATTAAGTTTAAAACTTTTAGATCAAAGATAAAAAACAAGTTATATTTCACTTATTCAACTAATTGTCGCAATAAGGAATCATGATTTCTTTTTAAATTATTGTGTACAGTTAATCCTAAATTATTTGACAATTTTACCTTTGACAATATATGTATATGTATACAGGATGTCCCACTAAGCTGATTGATGTCACGACAATATTTTTCAATTATTAGAAAAAAATTAAATGGAAACGAATATTTTTTTATTTGATACGAAAGAACTTAAAACTCCATAAATTTTCCTTAAATCCGCATGTCGATATCATTATTTGTTATCACAAAATTATCACAATGTGTCTTTTACAAGTTATTATCTGTGCACATAGTATTACGTGCTTTCTTATTAGACCAGGTTCTAGCGTGCTCATTACGTGTTTTATTAAAATGCTTCCCGCCGTTCTAAATGCATAAGTTGAATCGCTGACGTATATTAGATACAGCTGCTTCTATTTCTGCACTTGGCATACTAGGTACGGCATTTTTAACACGTTCAATATTCTTTGGTAGTAGGACGACTTTGATAAACTATGTTTCTTATTCTACCCCATAAATAAAAATCTAGAACTTTAAGATCTGGAGATCTGGGTGGCTACAAAAATAAACTGTTGCCAATCCAGCAATTTGGAAAATGTATATCTAAAAACTCCCAAATTTCTCTGAAAAACTTCTCTGAAGAATTTTCTGAGAAAAATTTTCATGATGTTCTGGACAACCATCATGTTGGAACCACATTTTCCTTCTAATTTCTAACGACATATGTTCCATCAAAATTGGAAAGTCATTAATTAAACAATGTAAAGAATTTTCTCCATTTAAATGACCATGGAAAATAAAAGTACCAACAATATTCTCACCCAAAATACCACACCATACATTCACACTTTATCGATCTATTTCTTCCATACAGTGCGGATTAACCGCTGACGAATAATGCATATTATGTAAATTTACTTCACCAGTTTTTGAAAATGTGGCTTCGTCGATCCATAGTACGCATGACAGAAACTGACCAATCTCGTTACACATTCTATTTAACCAATTGCAGAAATCTAATATTCGGTCAAAGTCGGTGTCAGTAGAGGTTAATTTAGTACCATATGGTAACGATGTAATTTATAATCTTTCAAAATACGTTATGCTGTTTTTTACTTACACCTAAAGCTATAGAAATGGCTTTGGTCCTCGAATGGGGATTATACTTATATATTATTTAACTGGTAAATCCGACCATTGCCATCAATTGCAAATATTGGAATTTTTGCTATCATAACCGTGTCTTCACGGTACAATGACAAATATACACGCTTTTTAGCGACTATAGTAGACTCAATAGACTGAAGTAAGGTAGTCAAACTGAATTGAAATAGTTACACACTCATGCCTGATGAGACCGCGAAACGGCGAAACAAGATCTTGTCGTATGATAGTAACATTTTTCAATTTTGCAATTAAAATTACGTTCACACAAATCAGAATAATATGATTTATTCGGTGCGAACATATATGGGCTATTGTGATATAGCTAAATTATGCACGGAAGAAGAATTAAATTTCTACTTTAATATTTCAAGTGCAAGAGAGATGGCTTGTATACATTTCGTATACTTATATATTATATATATATATATATATATATATGTATAAACATTCATATACCATTTTGTCAAGATATTATTGTTTTTATTATTGAAATGTAATTTCATAAAATCAACATTTTTTGCCATATCTAAATATGACCCAATAAATAAAGATGCCCACTTGAGATATCTGTTAAATGTAAGCTAATAATTATTACGTATATACAATCGATTACATTTAAATCAATTAGAAGAAGTTTATTTTAATATCAAAACAACATACTACATCAACGTTGTAGTTGGCAGTTTTAAATTTCTATACAAGTGCATCTTTTAGCACAAGTCATAGGTAGGATAAGCAAAACAAAACGAATTTAATAATTAAATGTCTTAGTAAAAATGTAGCATGGCGTAAAATAGACGCAGCCATTAATAGCAGTAATAGTAAAAATACGAAATTCTTATTTAGAACGTCATAATGCGTATTTAATTTGATCACCACAGTTCTAGTTTTAAGTACTCCAAACTATTACCAATATTAACTTGATAAATTACAGTATTTTAAAAGCTGCTATCATCGAGCCAAGCAAGTAGTTATAGCAATTAACTCATCATCTGTTCATTGTCGTTCGAACCGTACACTACCTTATCATGGTCCATGCTTGCTCTATTTTGGATCGTACTTCAAGGTCAGGGCCGAAGTTGCAAATTTACTCAAGTTCCCAGGAATGTAAAGTTTTAAATACAAAAGTAATAATAGATCAAGCGCCCAAAATTGTGCCTTTGAAAAAACCATGCACGATTATTGGAATTTGGTTTAGAGTATTGTCAGTTTGATTTATAATGTTTTCGAGATATTTGCGAAAAAAGCTGTAAGATGGCCTTACTAGCTTTTATGAATTCAAACAATTTGGTTTGCTTTTTCCAATACTTCGTATTGATTTCGCACACAATTAGAGTAGTAGTATTTCGTTGGAACATAAAAATGCTTTGCCATAAAATATCTAACATCTGGTAAACATCTTCGACTCAAAATATCTGTCGACTATCGATGGGAAATTACCACATTTAAATTATATATAATTTACACATTAATATATAGTTTAAAATTGTCATAAAAGATATTATTTTTGCTTTTAAAATTGCTTCTGCTCATTGTTAATTTTACAGATTCATTATAATAGTAAACTCTATATTCAAGTACGCAGGAAAATGCACTAACTAATCAGTATTAAATGATCATTACTTAATTATTTGCTGCTGTTGAGCAAAATAGCGCAATGTGGGAAACAGTGCTTTCCATTTTCATTAGCATTTTCCATTTTCGGCCGGCGCATTTTCATAATATCTTTGCTTTTAATTAGATTTTTAACGCAGATTGTTTTAATTGGCGATTTTATGCACGTTCATATTTCGAGTATTTACTTCCAACTCTCTTGTTTGCTCGTTCTTACTCTTACTTATACATTTATTTTTAAACTCATATGATTATGTTGAGAAATCTCTGAATGTGAAAGACACGTACATTTCGAAATCCCATAATTCCACTTTATAAAATATTAAAACATTGTGTCGCATAATAAGGTATTATTACTTGTGTGCGGACCAGTATAACATTTTTATACGAGTACTGAGTTAAAGATTTATATTTGATCTATTATAAATATTGATGTTGATAGAATTCCATTATAATCATGTTTCTATTGACAAAGAATAGCTTGACCATCTATCTTGGTGGGAAAGCCACTAAAAACAAATTATTTCACAAAAAGTTATAAAAACAAATTTCCAACATTACTTGGAACGTTTGTTCCATGTTGGAACTTGAAACGTATGATGTATGTATGAACCTGGAACGTATGTCCATAATGTTGGAACTTGGAACGTATCCACCTTTTGCAATGTTGTTTTCTTTTGAAAGTGAGGAAACAAAGGTAGTTTAACTAGTTTCCTAAATTCAAGGAACACTGAAACACTTATCTTTATTGGCACGCAAAACGTCCCTATAAAGTCGTTTATCCCACTTATGTCCTTTTTAATTATAAACAGCATAATAAATTATATATATATATATAGATTATTCTATATATATATATATATATATATATATATTCATAGATATTTAAATATTTAGCGCGCATTAAACCCAGCACATAATTAGTAGAATCTTAGTCAAGAATTAATTAAGAGTTCAACAGTATTAAATTCACTAAATATAAAATATTATTGACAAAAAAATTTAATATTTATTCGACACAAAATTAGTCACTTGAAAATAATATAAAATTTACGTATGAGTAATTGTCATAACTGCACAACACTATACTATCTTCTTGTTAAATAACTGAATTAAAAATTTTACCAATAACTAACTTTGCGGCTTCAAAATTCGGTTTGTATATAAGAGATACCCCAACAATGGCTTTGAGCCAAAAACTTACCTGTCCTGAGCTGTAAGAGATGTTTTAAGTTCCCCACTATTTACCCCCCCTCGAAACTGTTTTGTTTTTTGTGGCTAACAAGCAACGAATGTATGGGGCGTCAGGAATATTACCATATGATGATTCATGATTTAGTTATGCATCTCTCCTACTTTTACCTATTTCCATAATCGTTTCTACTTCTACAATGTCGCCTAGAAATTAGTTCATTTCATCTACTAATTTGTTGCGTGAAAATTCGCGAATACAAATGAATAACTGATAGATAAGAATTAATACAGTAGACACCGTTTAGTAGAATCACGGTTAGAAGAATCAACCGCTTATTGGAATCAAAATAGATAGGTCCTGGTATGCTCATATCAAAATACATAGAAAATCTACGGTTACTAGAATCACCTACTCCGTTTCGTAGAATCAAAAATTTTCTAAGCTACACGAGAGACTATACTATGTATACATCGCTGTTATAAGATCTATTAGAGACTTAGAGACATATTCCTTAGACTGCCAATGAGAGCAAAAATCAAAAAGCTTTAAGCAATAAGAGTAAAAATTAAAAAAGGAAAAATATATTAAATATGCATTGAAGGAGTATGTTCGGAAACCAGGGAAAAGGACGTAAGGTTATCTGGACTGTTGGCTGAGCCAGAAAACTGAGGACTTGCCCAAGAAGATGAGGAAGGACTGTCTTGTTGCAATCGAAAGTTGGTTTCATCTTTGGAAGAACGAGGAAAATATATGTTATGTCAAGGCACATGGCAAGGTGGCCGAAGCTGATCAAGAATCAGCCAAGTTATGGTTGGAGGAGCAATGGCCAACGCCCATTGCTTAGTACATGGTGACAAAACTGGGCTCTATTTAAGGGCCCTTCCGGAGCACACGTATAACCTGAAGACTGTAAAAGTCAAAGGATCAAAAACTTTCAAGGAGCGTCTCACTGTCCTGTGTTGTGCTAGCATGAGTAGAAAAAAAGAAACATTGGTTATGGGAACAAGTAAGAAATCACGCTGCTTTAAGGATGCCAAGAGCCTTCCAGTAGAATACACTACTAATTCAAATGATTGGATTACTAGTTCCGTTTTCAAAGCTGGGCTTGTTAGTTGGGATAAGCAACTTCAGCGGAACATTTCATTGCTGATTAACAATTACACGTGGTTGATCTGAATTTAAAACACATCAACATCTTTTTTTTTGCCACCAAAATGCTTCAGCCCTGTGATCAAGAATATTCACTTCATAACATTCAAGTCGCACTGTACGGCAGGAATGAGGAAAAGCATGCTCAATATGATTGAGCAAGCAATCGCAAATCGTAACAATGCTCGTCCACACAAAATTCCTAGAAAACAACACTCCTTGATGCCTAATATTTAGAAAATTAGGAAAGGAATCACGTGGAAGAAGCAAAAATTAGGAATTGCCTCCGGCACACTCATAGAGAAGAGTAGTTCTCTGTTCCGAAGCCAATTAACCAGTCTAAAGATTGCTTTGAAGAATGGATAAATATCGATAGCATTCTTCAAACGGCAGTTGACATAATTGAAAATGAAGAACAAGAGGAGGAACAAGAATGCCAAAGGCCGTGGGAGATGCTCGATTTTAAGACGAGGGGTGGGATACCGAACAGATTCTGAAGACTGTGAAAGACAATAAGCATAATGCTTACAAACGATTTGTTAATGAATTAGTTACAAACAAACTATTGATTAACTATTGATTCATATTTCAAATCAAATCAATAATGTGTATTGACAATTTTATCGTATATTAAATGTGTATATGAAATTGTATTGAACTCTTACATCGTAGTTTGTACCTGTTTACCCTGCCGTTAATCCTTCGCTTACTGGAATCAGTCAGTTAGTTGAATCACTTTGAGCCGGTCCCATTGTGATTCTACTAAGCTGAGTCTGCTGTACAGTTTTCTGGCAGCATTCTCTTTCGTAACGTTTATTATACTTACTAAGAGTAAAGTCATTTTTACATGACTCCTATTTATAAACAGAAGATTTATAACTAATAAAATTTGTAATCAATAGTACTGAAATATTTCCTAATATGTAAGTGACATAGAATGACATTTGTGTATTGAAGGTACCTACAGCATTTATAGTAGGCTTCACCTAAACAGGTAATATATTTTTCTGCGTTAGACTATCGTGAAACTTAGTTTATATTATGAAGGAAAATTTTATAGAAATTAAAGATATAGTAGTTACAGACATGTAAATACTATACTAGTATAGTTGTGTTATAGTCAAAGGACTCATATATTCATTTTTATACACTCTATAATTCAATAGAGTTGTATGGAATTTTCCCCAGGCCCGCAAATAATTTTATAAAGTATTTTGTTCATATTTTATTTCCGCTTTAATATTTTGCGTAATACGAAAATTCTATATTCCGAAAAAAATTAATAATAATAATAATATATGTATTGAGAATAATTACAATCCACAATAAATTAATATACAGCCCACAAAAGAAAGAGATCTTGTCTGTGGTATTAAAAAATTATACTTTACATTGCCTATCTATCCAATGGGTTTCAAACGCCAATTGTGAAATAATAAGTAATAATTAATGTGAATTTTTATATCCAGATACAGATATTCAACGATCTTATTCACAATCAAATAAAATACTAAATATATTCCAATGATTAAAAACAGAGTGTATTTTTGTGACTTAAACTGTGATGTGATGATAAAGAAGCAATGGACAAAGGATGATAAAGAGTAAGCGCTGTTTATTTTAAATGTTTTGTTTATGAATGAATCTCTTTTGACCATAATAATACATTATAATTTACAGCATTTTCATCAACCAGTCGTTTTACTTTACTGAGTTTTCATATTTGATAAATTGAAACTTTTTAGCTCAGATGGTAATAAATTATGAAATTTAGGAATAAAGTACGTATGCGACCTCTGGCATATGGATTTCTGCGTTTTCATTATAGTCGCATTATTATTACTAGAGAAACGAGTATTATATATGTTTGCCGAAGGTTTTAACATATATTCATTTTTAAACATGAACTTGTATGTATAGTGTGAGAGCATACAGTTTAGAAAATTGTAAAGCTTTACTCTCAGCAAAAACATTTTCTGAGGTATATGTGTAAGATTTCCCTAGTATTAATTTCAGTACTGTTTCTTGTGCAATAATTAGTTTCTTCACTGTATTATATGTAGTATGTAGCAAAGCATTTTTCTGACAAACATATGTAGCAGTTTTCTAAAAAAGTAAATTAAACTTCTCAGTTTTTTATTCAAATAATTTGCGTGCTGGTGCCATCTGATTTGGCAATCAACAAAAGTACCAAGATATTTTATATCCAACACTTAATGAATATAGCTATTACATTTACAAAAATTATCTTTCATGTTACAAGTGTGTATGTTAATGACTCCTAACGGAGGTACATTTGATAAAAGAGGACTGAATGCCATAAATTTGGTTTTATCTATATTTAAAAACTGTTTATTTGAGCTTAACCCTTTCTGAAATAAAGAAATACCTTTGGAAATTTTAAGCTCAACAACCGTCCAAAACATCCCTCTAGAGGCAGATTGTTAACATAAATCAAGAATAATAATGGGCTCAATGTAGCACCCTGTGGTACTCTACATTTAACCAATCTCTGTTGGGAAACTGTGTTATCAATTCTAACTACTTGTAATCCGTCGGATAAATAGCTCTTTATTAGATCTAGTGCAATGCCCCTGATCCCAATATTATATAATTTAGTTAATAGAATTTTATGATTGACTGTATCAAATGCTTTTGCCAGATCCAAAAAAACCGCCATCACATAGCGATAATTATCAATTGCCTTAAATAGATATGCTGTTAGATCGCCCAATGTCATATTCGTATCTAGTCCACTGATTAGTAGCAATAATTTTATTTTTAGCTAGAAAGGGAACGAACTGTCTTTTAATAACTTTTTCAAATACTATACCTATGCAATTTGTGAGTGAAATTGGCCTACAGTTAGAAATTATTTTTTTATCTGCTGTTTTAAAAAGTGCCACCACAATATTCGATATCTATTAAACTATATAATAATAATAATAATAATAATAA
>WYDF02087880.1:0-10969 GCA_009867245.2 Adranes taylori | reverse complement strand
ACTTAAGGAGAATTAAAATTCTACTTTAATATATATATATATATATATATATATATATACATAAAGATAATAGTTGTTTGGGGGGAAGAGTAATTATTAATATTAATTTTATTGTTTGGTTTTTATGTAATTTGAAGTCTAACAGAATTATGCCAATAAAGGGTATGTTATACAAATCTTCAATTCGCAATAAAACCAGATGATTTAAAGGTGAGTACACAATTTTAACAATAATGAATATCCTCTTACGAGTTTAGTCAAATGAAGATTTATTTATATTTAAATTAAAAATACCTATGTACACTCGACTGTTTCAAAGCGATCACGTGATTCCGATCAGGATAGGACCTGGCATACGTTCACAGGGGCTCACTGGAAATTCCACATAACTACAGACCGACCATCTAGGTAGTAGACTTAGACCACTTCCTCAGCAAAAAAAATGAAAAAGGTTCTCTAGTGTAATTTTTGATTAATTTTTCTTAACGCAAATATTTGTTTCTTATTATTTTCTATTTAGTTTATTGTAGTATTGTAGAAATTGTAGTTTATTGTAGTATTGTATTTTTGTGGGAGTACGGTAAACAGTTTTATTCAAACAACCCTTCCAGATCGTAAATAATGGATAATACTATTTGTACAATAAATATATTAATAATAAAACATAATATGTATTTAAACACATTTTGTTAACGCTTCCCTGGAAATAAAAACTCTTTTACTTTTAATTGTCCCATTCTGTATGCAAATTTGATGAGAATTCCACCACTTTCTTTTCTCTTTTTAATTAAGTAATTCTAAATGAAGAGCTATCATATTTGCGTTTAATTTTAATTAGTGCATTGTTTAAGGTTCCAGTTTATGAGTCAAGTTTCTTATATTGCAGACAGCGGACTTCTTTGAATATGTTCTAAAATTTGATTTCAAAGATTTTTTCTTTATTTTTGTGTTTAATATAAGTTCAGAAAGATTTATATAACTCTTAATCGGACATAATACAATAAGGGAATTCAATTCGTGTGAATTATCCTTAAGTGTTTTCTGGCTACAATAGTAACTTTGCAAAATAGTAAATTATTAAAATATTTCTATACATATGTACATGACATGATTAGGACTTCCAGAAGAGTATACATACTTAGCTGCGGCTATTAGATTAATTCTAAGTGTAAACCTCTTTTCTAATTTTAATTTATTATCCTAATAAAATTTAAGATCAATAAAAAAATATCTCTCGAGGGATGTTTAGAAAAAATATAAAATTCTTGGCCTAGATCGAATTGAATGAATAACATCCATTTCACTGGAATATATCAGTATGGCATACATTTTGTCACTTTTAATGTTCCACCGACATTAAAAAACTTTATTACCTCATAACGTGTGTTTTTATTACGTATAAAATTGTAATAAACTCTAACAGACAGACTGAGTTTTGTAAACGTAAGTATCTATTTTTCCGCCTGTATAATGTGGAAATGGAGTTAGTTACAAAGCTTGATATTGTAAATTGTAAAACATATTTATTTCGTGTTAGTGTACGTGACGACAACTATAATAAATTTAATATGTACAGCGATTGTAAAACTATTTGTAACACAATAAATAACACGTTTACTACAATGTTTTATAACCGTCTGTATACAGTTCAATGGAAAGATCTCTTTAGCTAAATACAAAACTCATTATTACAACAGCAACAAACTCTATAAGGAATATAAAACGCAAGGGATCTTACTAGTTCTACAAAAACACATAACTATATAAATATTGGATTAGATCAGAGGTCGCTTAACCACCGCTCGGAGTAAACAATACATTTAGTTTATTAGAAGAAATCTCTTACACCTGGAAACCACTAATCCTCTTGTATGAAATAAGATCAGAATAGTTTCTCTTTTCTTCAATATTGGTGTCTGCAGATACTTCTGTTGCGTTTTAAAATAAAATTTAGCTTATCTGAAAGCGTTGAGAATATTATCGTATCCACAAAAACCACACAAAGTAGACTTAAGGAATAAAGCGTGTCATATAGAAATACTGTAACATAGCATGTTACGTTAAATAAATAAAATGCATCACCACGATCTGGAAAAACCAGTTCATAATATAAAATGTAGATATAATTGAAATATATGATCGCACTTTCGTATTACGCATTAAATAAAAACGCAATAATGACAGCAGACATATGGATATAATTATTGTTCGCTGCTGGCTCAGACGTACACACATTAGCAGTGGCTAATGCGTGTTACAGCGAACGCGTGTAGAGTTTGCCGTCCGTCCGCAGATAGTAAATGCTGTGTTGACGTCCGCTAGTAATTGATATACATATTGGCCTGTCGGTCGTCGTGTACAAACTGCTGTGCTGCACAGCAGTGAAATGAATGAAGACTGTATCAGGTAGAAAGTATTAAGTGAGTGGCTACACAAAGTCGCTATAAACACTACATTAATTAACAATTCTCGAAAGTGACGATAGTGAAATAGAAAACGATATCGAAGATAATCAGTATGAGACTTTAGACGAAGAATCAGAAAATAAAGAAGAAGAGGATGAAAACGCTTCAGATATATGGCACGAAAATATGAAACCAATAATCGGTTTAGCATAGAAATTCTGGACCAATTGATATCGATACGAGTTCTCGTGTCAATATGATCAAGAAAAATTTTTCAAATGAAGTTCTTGGTATGTTGGTTGCGTCTACTAATGTTTACTCTGAAAAATTATGTCAATCTAACAGACCATCCACAAGAAATAGACGAATACTGAGCTTCATACAAAACTAACAAACTAAAGGTGTCACAATTATTAGCGCTGTGTTTACTAAAGTTTCAAGTTCGAGCTCCAAACATTAGACATCTTTTAAGTAATGACATTTTATATTACATCCCATATTTCCTTATTCAATGTCTGGACGTTCCTTTGAATAGATATTGAGGTGCCTGAATTCAGGCGAAAATCCAGGCGAAGAGAAAATTTCACAGCAGAAGAAACTAGGAAAAGTCTCGGGCTTAGTATTTTTAGTTATCAAAAAGTTTCAAGAAGCATAAATGTCTGGCGAAAAACTATCGCAGGATGAATCACTTTTATTATTTCGTGGCAGACTGAGCTTTTGTCAATACATAAAATTTAAGTAGGCCCGTTATGGCAAAAAATTCTTTGAATTAACTACTTTTGATGGATATGTTTTAAATCTTGAAATAGGTAAGGCAGATTTTGATGAATTTGATGGAAACAAGCTCCATTGTAAAACGAGTAATGGCACCGTACTTACATTAAGGACGTCATTTGTACATAGATAATTTCTATACTTCTGTAGTCTTATCTAAAGAATTACTAAAACGTAAAAGTTACACGAAGCAGAAAAGAAAATCCTATAGTAGTTGTGAACCACAATATGAAAAGAAGTGAACACATTTGGAGTGATGTCTATGTTTTAAAATGGCATGATGTTGAATAATCAACTTAGACTAATCCGCTTCTGTGAGATTCATGGGGGTTAGGATTCTTTCTTTCGATAGCGAATATAAGTTGTAATTTCGAAATTAAAGATGTTTATTTAATAATCTATATTTGTTAATTAAACAAAAAAAAATCGGTTTAATTATATAAGTTCACAATTATATGTATTAAATGCAAGAGATTTAAGTATGAGAAAGGATTTATGTGTGAAGCACTTAAGTCAGAAAGATTTTTAATTACCCGATCTTATATATCTGAATGTGTTAAAAAAATATTCTAATTAATTTTATGTACATTCTAATTAACTTATGGCAAGTAACTATATTCTATTTCTCTAAAACAAAATACTTAAAACAATTTTAAAAGAAATATTTCTACATCAGCATAAAATTGTACTTTAAAATGTTTTTAAATAAGAGATGTTTATCTATTACATATTCGCATAACCCACTAAAATGATTAAAAACAAGTTATTAAAACGTACGCAAATAATTCATGTAGAACAACTAATATTATTACACACTTATTATAAATATTTCTTTTAATATATAACGAGGAAGTTCAATAAATTCTATATTACACAACAGTGGTAAGACAGATGTAATTGTTATTTCGACCGTAAACCATCCTGAACTTATTGGGGTTAGAAATAGATTTAATAAAGTAAAATGTGAACCCAGGGCAGTGGCTGATTGTAACAAAAATATATCAGGTGTTGAATCTTTGTGACCAAATGATTGAATATTACTCCTCAATAAGTAAAACTTTACGGTGGTATAAAAAATCATTTTATTTCATTTGATAAACCTCTGTATTTCGAATTCTTATTTCATATACAGAAAAGAACACCGTGGTGAAACATTGTTAAATTTTAGAGATAAAATAATAAATCGTCAGAAACAAATAGAGAAACAGATTTGCCAGTAAAATTTAATATGGTCGTCCTAAAATGGAACCTGACCATCAAATCTAAAGTTTCATTTCAGCATTTTCCAGAAAGAAATTCCGTCATCAGTGGATTATAAAAGAAAAAAAAAATATAATTTACGTTGTAGACAGTGCTCGAAACACAATTGCTTTCATAAAATTGCTAAAAATAATATTCATAAAGTTGCTGTTACTAAAATTCATATTTCGTTTTTATAGTACTATAAGAACAGTGACGGTTATAGCCGGTATTATATTTCTTAGAATTGCCAAGTATTGTAAAAACAAATGACGGCTGTATCAGTTAACTCAAATATATCTAAGAAGAAACAAAAACACTTTTTTGCTTCTCAAATGTAATAGTTCTTAATTTCTAACCTTAATTCCTTCGCAAAACGTTTACAAATAAAAATTTTAAAAATTGACATTTTTGCTACATCTCATTGTACATAACTGCTCGCGAATGTGTTAAGGTAAAATTGTATGTACATACAATGACAAAGTAGAAACAGCCATTCAGAACAACGGAAACAGAAAATATCCTGTAATGCAACTAGGCGAGAATGCGTATCGCTCTTCTTTGTAATGACATGTGTCCAATCTGCCGCATGACCCCACGTGATTATACCATAACAACCATTTAAAGATTCAATCATTGAATCTATATAATATGTTTTCTAGCATCTATTTGAATCGTATACATGTAATTTTGAAATGAGAAACAGAAATCTGTTTCTAGACATAGTTTATTTTATAAATTCATTACCAATACTTCTTTTACTTGAACAGTAGTCCCTTATTCTTAGTAATTTGTTGAAACATATCAGGAAATATATAGCAATATGTTTCACCTGGATCATTTAGATGTTTTTTTTGCTTCATTCTCTTTCTCAAAAATTATAATCCGTTTGTTTGCAGCAAACTTTGAGGATAAGGCTGTATGAAAACATGCAATCTTGTAGAAGTTTTATGGATCTTACATCCTCCATCCGGAAAACCTTCGAGGTACATCTAACCAAATGATGTCTGGACTTCCTACATTTTTATTTGGATTGCTATCATTTCTGATTCCCTTTTCCTTTTCTGGAGTAATTTCTGCTTCAATACCAGAATTGTCTTTGCCTCTTCAGAGAACTAACTTTCATCAGATTCATTTGAATCGTTTTCATAGTCTAAATAGTCATATGTAGCAAGTGGATCCGTCTTCAGTTTTTTACATAAAAATGCAACCGACTGAAGAAACGTCAAATTTTAGATTATAAAAGTACAATTAGTGCTACCAACACAGCTCCAGTAAAAAAAAATATCTAAAGCACCAGTTTAAGTAGCATATATGTATTTTTGGGTTGAAATTATTCCAGTAGATTACAATAAACATGTGATAGGAGACAAATATCCCTGTGAGCACGAAAGGGATACTATAGTCGTGCGAAAGGAAGAAATGAATGTGTATATATATATATATATATATATATATATATATATATATAAGTATTTTTCCTATACAAATTCAAGATGTAGCCATGTTGATAATATCCATGCCGAACAGCACAAGATAAAAACAATGCGCAATAGAAACAAAGCGTACTTCTTCACCGCCGCAAGTAAGCACTATAATTGTTCTTGCAAAAACTTTATGCAATAATAAGAATGCAGAATGAAATTTTCTATCTCAATTAGAAAACAAAGTCGGAAAAAACCACAACGTAGTAGACGACGACTGATTTTTCACGCTCGAATTATCCGAGACGTGATGTCGCCTCGATTCTGTACATCTTCCCCCAGGAATGAATTAATTTTTATGACGTGCTCGTAATGGCCCGTAACTTTCAACATATCTCTTTTTTTTTTTGTTTTAAAGGAAAATAAGTAAAATAACCCGCAAGTTAATAAGTTTTTATGCAATTTCCAATAGAATAAAGAATTTCTTTATTGCTGTTTTCCCAACTCATATTATATGTTTATTTGGGAAGTTTAAAGCACAAAAATGAAGATTCAAAACAGTTTTTCAGTTTGATTTGTATTATTTGTTTCATAGAAATATAATTGTAATCTGCACCTCTGAATTTATTTAATTCCGTTCCTTGATAATATCACAAATCAGAATCAAAAATATTTCGTACGCGAGTGGCAAGGTTTACGCAATTAAAATAATACAAAACCGTGAAAATCTGTTGTACCTTAGAGCCGAGTGATTGAATAAACAAGAAAGAATTCCCAAAACTCCATTTTAATTGATTCCTAAGATGTTAAAAACGTAAGCAATTAACAACTTTTTAATTATTGAAATGTTTCGAGATAACAATCATCGCTTCATCAGAACTATTTTCCCATGTGCTTGACAAATATTTTTATTTATTTAAAAATAATTATTTAAAACAATTTAATTTCCATTGTTGGAAATTATTTTAAACTACTTTAAACTACAATCGCGCAGGCCAGAGTGAAGTATAAGAAGTGCTACATTAAATTACTAATATAGTTTAATATAATTTCCTACAATAGAAATCACATAGTTTTAAATTATCACTTTAAAATTAATAAAGATATTTCAAGAATTTGTCATTTAAAAAAAAATTGATTTGCCAAGTATTTTGGAAAAAAGTTCTGATGAAGCGATCATCGTTATCTCGAAACATGTCAACAATTCTTAATTAATTACGTTTTTAATATCTTACGAATCAATTAGAATGGAGGTTTTGGAATTCTTTCTAATTTAATTATTTTAAAACAAACATTATTACAAGTATGAATTGTAATTGTACCTTAGCGTTCATTTAATAAATTATACTTAACCCAGATATGCCGGAATTATTATTTTTTATTTTTTAATAAAATTAGTACAAACTTGCCTAAAATAAATTAAAACATATAAAAACAAATATTTTCAGAAAATATTATATTTAAAAAATATTTTTGAATGTGTACTTAAAAAGGATAGTAGGCAAATACCCATAAAGAATTAAATTTGGTTATTCAAATAAAAAATTAACAATCTTAATTAATACATCATAATTACATATTACACATCACATGTTACTCATACACATCACTATGATACTTTTGGAAACATGTTATCGAAGTAGTGCATCGCCTCGCAATCGATAAATGATTAAAACAACCATTTAAACAAATTATCTAAATAAATCACTAATAATATAAATAATGTATCGGTATTTATTTGAAAATAAGTTAACAACGAAAAGGCTGTATTGTATAGTCTCAGAAGTTTTTTTATATAGATGGAATCAATGAACTCTGCGTAAAGATATATGTCAACCAAGGTCATCAAGCAAAACAACGTTCGTTTTCGGGGTGCACGAAAAAGGGGAGGAACATGGAGTCCAAAGCCACTGCCGCAGGAGGAAAGAGCACTGCTGATTGCGCTGGTTAACGCGAAGCGCGTCGTCGCGTGTGTTAGAGAGAGGACCAGAAGAGAAAAGAGGATGGAGAACACTCGCGCATTCGATATCTCTTTCACTGTTTAAGTTGTTATTTTTGCTTTTCTCTATCTATTGGCGAGGGCACATCAATGTGCAGAATATTTTCGTATGCTTTTATAGTCTACTTTTCGTATCCTCTGTTTATTACAGGCTTTCTGCTTTGCATTTTCAATTCAAGTAATGAAAAGTTTGGCGTTGTTTATTAATAAGTTTTTTATACACGTAGATGAGAATGCTGTTAGAAACGACAACCAAGATCGTCAGCCAAACGGGGAGTAATACCCTCTCCTACGGTCACGTAGGGAGGCGTGCTTGAAGCCAAACGCACAAAATTAACATCGTTTATTATTTTCATCTGTTAGAGAGGGGCAGCGTAATAAGTGAGAAGGAAAGCAATAGTCATATTACGCATTGACCTTCATTTTGCTATGGTTTTTGCCCCAAGCCGATGTCTTTCATGTTTTTTATGCGATCGCATCGAGTACGAAATACGAACAAAAAATGCATTTTTTGTGCATAGTCATCAAGTGTAGAAATTGAACAAAAAATTGGTACAAAACAATAGAGAGGAATATGGTTCGTGCTCTTTTTATGGCTCGTTCTCTTCCCGCGCAAGTTATTTTTACATAGACTTCTGGATTCAATTCGAACAAACATTTCTTTTTAAGGACGTAAAACCCGCGTTCATTGCTCTTGTCTATCGAAAGATTTATAACCTCCCTTTTAATGCATTTTTTGACTTGTCGTAATCTCGTCTGTACGAGAGTTCGATAACAGCGTATTTCAACAAAGAACTTTGAAGAGGTTAATGAACTTCTGGCGGCGTTACATTCGTATGGGCAGATTTTTCTATATCGCGCGGTTGGCTAGTCACTATTATGGAAAGGGAAGTGCAGCTCGTCGAGCTTTTGTACGTTAAAGCTGATTGGAGAGCAACTTATCGTAGAATCATAGAAATGTATGATTCTACGATGTCGTGTCAGGGATGCTAAGCGAAATTATATACTATCTACGGTTAAAGACTTTTGCAGAATTATGTTTCTTGATAAATAGCACGATTTGTGTGGATTTTAAGGCTTTGCACGAAGCTTGGCAAAAATTAGTTAGCCTATTAAAATTGAATGAAAATTATTAGATAATTTCTGGAACTCGATCTATAGGCTATGCTAAAATAGAAACTGTGCTAAGAGGGGATTCCCTGAAGAAGAAAAATATTTATTACAATTAATGTTAGCAGATTATGTCTGGAAGATTAATTTTAGAAGATAGATCACTACAAATTTCTTAATAACACTAATGTTGTTCAATGTTCTTTTCTTTAAAATATTTAGCAAAATGTCTTACTTAACGAAAAGAAAATTATAGTACTTAGTAGATAATTATTTTTCAAAAAAATATTTAAGAAAATTAACTATCGTGAAAATAATTATTTGCAAGATGGTGTGCGGTCAAACGGAACACACAGAAGCATATTAGAGATATCCATGTACGAGGTCTATACGAAAACAAGATCCAAATATGTTCATTGAACGACGTGTCATGAAATGATTCACAATATTTAGAAAATTGATCACTAGTTATAATGATGTCGCCTAGTACACAATCTATTATCAAAATAGATTTGTTCAGACTGAGTAAATTTTACGTCAAATCACACTAATAAAATTTACATGAACTATGGATCTTACTTGCAGTTTAAATAAACTAACGTACGACGAGCGCTTGCTTCGAAATTTCGCTCTTCGCCAGCCACGTGTATATTTGATCTTTATGCATCTTTATGTTACAACTCAAAAATGTTGTATATTTATCGTTGTAACGTTAGTCAATTGATAAAGCCTTATGATGAAATTTGGATGGAATTCCAAATTTCACAAATTAGTTTGTTATCCATCGATATCTTATACTTATTAAATTAATAGTTACATTAATATCGCCATCTTATCTTTCTGAGTGTAGTGTCTTAGCATAAAGTCAGATCGATGCGTAAATATAAACACACACGTGTCTGAGGAGGAGCAAATCTCGAAAACGAGCGCTCGTCTTAGTTTAGTTCCTACGTTAGTTAAATATGTACACGATGCAGTTGGATAACAAATTAATTGCGCGAAAGTAAAAATTTTTAAATTATTAATATAAAACAGACTACTTATTTGTCTAAAATTCTTTGCCACTGAAAGTAATTCTG
This sequence comes from Adranes taylori, assembly GCA_009867245.2. Lineage (NCBI taxonomy): Eukaryota > Metazoa > Arthropoda > Insecta > Coleoptera > Staphylinidae > Adranes > Adranes taylori. The sequence continues at coordinate 939 of WYDF02087880.1, read as the reverse complement.
TTTTTTGTTTCAAAAAGTTGCAAATTTGAGGACCAACTCCTCGAAAGCCCTTTATTTTGACAACATTCCTTCAAACTTCTATCTATGTAATTTATTATATTATTGGTAACAATTTATATGACAAAAGTTATATTTCTAAGTATGAATTTACTATGATTTCAAAATTATAAATTTGCCAGCTATCTTCAGGAAAGCCTTTGCAGTTTGCATTGAATGAAATGTTTCTATACATGCAATATAATTAGTCGGTTATTTGAAACTATTTGCAAGTTTACTTTAATATTATAATATCTATTATTATAGATTTTAGTTATAGATAGATTTTAGTATTGATTAATATCTATTATTATTGATTTTAATATTGAATCCGAGGCCATTGAATCCGAACTTTTCGGAAGGCTATTTATTTAGTTGGAATATTTTCGAAGTTGCGATACGTATAAACCTTACTTGACATTAGAATAAAGGATACAATAAATACACTAGATATATACTATTCTCATCACTCCCAGTACGTTCCCTTCTTCACCTAAACAAACTTCCAAATCCCTTGCCATTTCTACCTATATTTCATTACAAGGTATCCCCACGAACTCATTTACCAAACTTTTTTCTCCAAATCACATATCCTGCATCTTTTCACATCTTCATCCATCCAATACTTATTTCCCCTCTCTACGCTTCCAAATCTAAACTTAGCAATTAGCAATCAACCTCTTATCCTCCATACTTATCCTCCATACAACACAAACAATAAGCTTAAGCAATAAGCCAATAAGCAATAAGCATGTCTGCTTATTCCTTAATATACGCTCTAAATCCGACAAATCAATATTAAATAAACTTGCACTCAAAGGGAATATACCAGTTCCAGGCTGAAGAGGATGATAAATCCTAAAGCCTCATACAATAAATTCACCAACCTCCTAAGTATAATAT
>WYDF02087879.1:9005-19282 GCA_009867245.2 Adranes taylori | reverse complement strand
CTAACGTTCCTCAAGTGAAAGTGAAGTAGAGGCAGATGAGATTGTACATTGTAGGCATATCCGATTGTACAATTGAGCAAGTCATTTTCACGTGCCTTTTGTACAAATTCATTCAGTAAATATTTCATTCTGATGTTCTTGAGCTGAACGTGAAGTTGAGGCAGGTGAGATTGTACATTAAGATTGTAAATTAGATTGTATAATTAAGATTGCAAGTAAATGAGACTATACAATTGTGCGGATCATTTCCACGTGCCTTTTGTACGAATTCATTCAATGAATATTTCAGTCTAACGTTCCTCAAGTGAAAGTGAAGTAGAGGCAGGCTGAAATTCTTAGGCTGAAAATGAAGTAGAGGCAAGTGAGATTGTGATATTCATTGTAATTGAGATTGTACAATTGAAATTATACGCTTGAGATTGTAAGCATATGAGATTGTACAACTACACCTGCATTTTCTACGAATTCATTCAGTGAATATTTCATTCTGACGTTCTTGGTGAAATAGAGGCAGTGAGATTGTATATTGTAAATGAGCTACTAAGCATATGAAATTGTACAATTGTGCAGGCCATTTACGCGTACCATTTACGCGTACATTCAGTTAATATTTCATTATGACGTTCTTGGACTGACAGTGAAGTAGAGGCAGGTAAAATTATACCATTGAGATTGTACATAAATATATTCACTAATTGAGATTGTAAGCATATGATATTGAATAACGGTGCAGATCATTTCCACGTGCCTTTTCTACGAATTTATTCAGGGAATATTTCATTCTGACGTTCTGAGCTCAAACTGAAGTAGATACAGGTGAGATTGTACATTGTAATTGGATTGAGACTAAATTGAGATTGTAAGCACATGAGTATGTAGTTCATTTCCACGTGTCTTAGGTACAAATTATTCTTGAACTGAAAGTGAAGTAGAGCCAAGTATGATTTTACAATTAAAATTGCACATTGTGTTTGAGACTGTACAATTGAAAATGTAAGCATATGAGATTGTACAATTACGCAGGTTATATCAGTGAATATTTCATTCTGACGTTCTTAGGCTGAAAGTGAAGTAGCGGCAAGTGAGAGTGTACTATTAAGATCGTACATTGAGATATTCATTGTAATTGATATTGTACGATTGAGATTGTAAACATAGGAGATTGAATAACTGTGCAGGTCATTTCCTTTTCTACGAGTTTATTCAGAGAATATTTCAGTTTGACGTTCTTGGTGATGTAGAAGCGGTGAGATTATACATTTAAGTCATTTGCACGTGCCTTTTATACGAATTTATTCAGAGAATCTTTCATTCTGACAATCTGAGCTCAAACTGAAATAGATACAGGTGAGATTGTACATTGTAATTGGATTGAGACTAAATTGAGATTGTAAGCACATGAGTATGTAGATCATTTCCACGAGTCTTTGGTACGAATTATTCTTGAACTGAAAGTGAAGTAGAGCCAAGTAAGATTGTACAATTAAAATTGTACATTGTGATTGAGATTGTACAATTGAAATTGTAAACATTTGAGATTATACAATTACGCAGGTTATATCCACGTACCTTTTCTACGAATTCATTCAGTGAATATTTCATTCTGACGTTCTTAGGCTGAAAGTGAAATAGCGGCAAGTGAGAGTGTACCATTAAGGTCGTACATTGAGATATTCATTGTAATTGAGATTGTACGATTGAGTTTGTAAACATATGAGATTGAATAACTGTGCAGGTCATTTCCTTTTCTACGAGTTTATTCAGTGAATATTTCATTCTGACGTTCTTGGTGAAGTAGAAGCGATGAGATTATATATTTAGATTGTACATTGTAATTGAGATTATGAGCATATGATATTGTACATGTCATTTCCACGTGCGTTTCCACTAAATTATTCGGGGAATATTTCATTCTGATATTCTAAGCTGAAACTGAAGTAGAAGCAGATGGTACATTGTAACTGAGATAGAGATTGTACTATTGAAATTGTAAGCATATGAGATTGTACAATTGTGTAGGTAATTTCCAGATGCCATTTGTACGAATTAATTCAGTGAATATTTCATTTTGAGGTTATTGAGCTGAAATTAAAGTAGAGGCAGGTGAAATTGTACCATTGAGAGTGAGCATTGTAATTTAGATTGTAAGCATATGCGATTGTACAATTGTGCAAGTAATTTCCACATACCTTTTGTACGAATTCATTCAGTGAATATTTCATTCTGACGTTCTTGAGCTGAAAGTGAAGTAGAGGCAGGTGAGATTCTACCATTGAGATTGCGCATTGTAATTGAGATTGTACAGTTGGGATTGTAAGCATACAATTGTGCAGGTAATTTCCACAAGCCTTTTGTACGCATTAATACAGTGAATATTTCATTCTGACGTTCTTAAGCTGAAAGTGAAGTGGAAGCAGTTGAGATTGTACAATTGGGATTGTATTGTAATTGAAATTCAGATTGTAAGCATACAATATTGTACAATTATGCAGGTAATTTCCACATGCCCTTTGTACGAATTAATTGAGTGAATATTTCATTCCAACGTTCTTGAACTGAAAGTGAAGTAGAGGTAGGAGAGATTGTAGAGGTAGGAGAGATTGTAGAGGTAGGAGAGATTGTATATTGTTTGTACAATTGTCAATGGTCTATAGTCTAAGGTTGTACAATAGTCTAAGGTTCAATTGAGATTGTACATAGACTTGAGATTGTACAATTGAGATGGTAAGCATATGAGATTGTACAATTATGTAGATCATTTCCACGTACCTTTTCTACGAATTCATTCAGTGAGCATTTCATTCTGACGTTCTAGGGATGGAACGTGAGGTAGAGGGAGGCAGGTTACCATCTTGGTGTCAGATAAAAGTTTGGAATAGCTGGAACGTAGACGAATTATATAACTGTCAATGCAATCTGCAAAAACTTTTCTTCACACTGGGTTTCATTTACTTACCGGTGTGAAAAGTTTGCAGCGATATGAAATCATTACCCACATAGTAACTTATGATATAGTTAAATGTTCAACTAACTGAATTATATTAGTCCACATTGTCCATTGAGTTTGAATTGAGTATTGTAAGTAATTAACAATAATAACATACAACTTTATCGTATGTTGCCTTAAAATTATGCCGCTTCCAGACGATGTGTGTATTCAGCGCATATTTGCCAAATGCATACATTTATCAAATCCATACACCAAGTCGATGCATACGTATGAATGTATGCCTTCCTTTAATTCGTGCTAGTTTACCGAGAATCGATGGGTACATTATGCATAACGAATGTTGACCTTCCACACACTATGCGAATGAGTCTGGATGACAAGTGTTGGCCGAATACACCCGTTGTCTGGGAAGGGCATATGATAGTCATTTTTGCTGTAATCATGGATGATATAGCTTTTTGTCCATATTTATTAGACGCTGAGAGGTTTTACTGATCTGAAGTTCGTTGTGAATATTATGTAAAATCTGGCACAAGTTGCTTATTTGTTATTTCAGCTCAATCAATCATAGATATCGGGCTTCTGCTTCCAACCCATAGAAGTATAATCCAAAGAAAACCTACTTTTTAAAGCTACTGTATTCTGACCATCAAGATACATATTGGGTTTCATTAATACGAATTCTTCGCTGAAATTGTTTCACCAGAGTTAAACTTTGTTATAATTATTCTTCGATCCTGAGGATGGCTATGAACGAAATATCTCATACGGCTCATCAATGTTGGAAGGTACTGGTGCTGATGCTATGGTCGAAACATTTGTTTATTGTTGAAGAGGATGAGGATATCGTCCAACTATTGGTTAGGGTCGAAGATGCGAATTACGTTGTTGCATGATGGTTTTCTTTGGGTTTCATGACGTAATCTTTTAGCTTTTTATACGAGGACAATTTCATTAATATTCTCCATAGATTTAGTACAACCGGCCATCTCTTTATCACATTGAAGAAACGGCAAATGCGGAAAGGGTAGGAGCTTTGATGAAGGTCTTACCAGGACGTAATCTTTTAGCTTTTTATACGAGGACGATTTAAAATACATGGAACGAAAGGGATTCATACAGAAAATTTTATTAAAAGTTCTGCCTTTAGAAAATTGATTTTGACGTAAACAAACTTATATAGTAACAAACGTTGAATCATAAAAGCATTTTAATATCTGTTTATTAACTACTTTTTGTATTGTCATATATGACTTAACGTTTTAGCACATAGATAATATTTGAAAGAAAAAACAATTTTAAGCATTTTAATGCGAATCTTAAAAACTCAATCTTTAAATTGTTTTATTACCCAGAAAGTATATTGTATTTTACAATACATTTCACGCAAATATATATTGTAATTTATTAACGTTGATTGATCCATAAGCTTCTTCAATAAATGTTTTATTATAAAATGAACTTCCTTATTTTGTTTTAATTTATTGCGACCGGTTACACTTATATAGTAAACATCATCAGGCTCAAACTTTAGAAAACAAAAATTTATTAATATTAACTTATTTTACTAAAAAGTATAGCATTTAAGATCTAATTGTCTAATATATTGGAGGGTGAGTGCTGAGGGTTACGTGGTGAATGACGTTTGTTAGGGTTACATGATGTGAATCAGAGTTTTCTTTTTACTTGCGATGATTCTGAATTGTAGTGTGGTGCAGATTTCCCATATAACTCCTTCAACACTACTCAAACGTAATCTGTACCACACTACACTTAAGAATCATCCACGCAAAAAGAAAACATACATACACATCATGTAACCCTAAAGTCATTCATTACGCAACCCTCAGCGCTCACACTCCAACATTCAGACAATTAGATCCTAATTTGTCATATACTATACTTTTAAGTAAAATTGAAGTATTTAATTTTTGCTTTATGTGCCAGTCGCATTAAATTAAAATAAAATAAGGAAGTACAGTTTTTAATAAAAAATATATTGTAATGTTTATATTAGAAATTAAATCTGTTTATATTTTGTACATACATACATATATATAGAAGTTGTTATAGAAATGGGAAAGGTCATTACGTAGAGTGTGGAGAGATAATATAATACCAAAATACCAAGAAGTGCCAAAAGGAACCAAAGCTTTAGTTTGAAAATAAATTTATATTCTTTATAAATAGTTAATATTTACCAAGAAAGAGATTTATTATATTTTATATCAATGTTCTGAAAAAATCAAATATAATTTTTGCATTTACATCATCTGAGCATAAATATTTAAAAAAATAATACTTTTTATAGAATATTTGACATAATGTAGCACTTAAATTATGAGAATCGAAAATTACTAAAAAAAATGTACCTGTAAAAATAAGTATACTTAAAATACTGATAATTCATAGTTGAGAATATCAAGTTATGTGAAATTAGATGGAGTAAAAGAGATGATATTTACCTTAGACAAAAATGGATAGAATAGTAGGCTAGAAATTTTTTGAGACACTTATTAGCAAATCAGTAATTTATTTCCTGTTATAAAGCAAATAAATCGCGTTTCAAAACTACATAGTAACGCTAATGATTCTAATATAATAATGAAGAAAAATCGCAAAAAGGTTTTCTTTTATAAAGAACTAATAGCGTTCGCAAACTTGATAAGCTCATAAAGCAATATGGCGCACCTAAATTCCCTTTTATATAGGAAGCGATATTACTTATATATTAACCAATCAGCGGTCAGTAAAATAGAGCATAATCTTACATGGTATTCTAATTAAAAACCCTGTATACCTATTATAGAACAATTACTTATGTGTGTGTAATATACGAGACTAATTATGAAATTAACATAAGAAATAACATGGCAACCTCAAATCACATATGAATTAATGGATGTATAGCTCATTCTTGGTAACGAAATGATGTACGGGGTCATACCATAAGTAGCATAGACATTTATCTGCGATTAATTGGGCAGAGCGTAAATGTACAGAGAAAATGAAACAACGGATTATATAAAAAAAAAAATTGATCTTCATATCAAAGACTTCTGCATGTGTTTCTGAACTGATGATATCTGTTTATGACGCGTATCTTCAATACATGGTCAAGATTTTTTTAATTTCATTCATTTACAACCAAACGGATTACCTCCAAAGTAGCCAAACAGTGTGTATAGTGTGTACCGATTGAGCTATTAAATTTTGAGCATGTAAGAATGATGAAGCCCAGCATCTTAATGCAAATAGATTTGATCATCTCGATATGATTGGAAAATGTTAGTTATGAGTCAAATATACTCCAAGGTCCCTGATAGTTTCTTCTTCGGCAAAATTCATGTTATTTAGTCTCTAATCATATGCGCTATTCGTTACTTTCTTGGAGTATCTAACAACTTTGCATTTATTTACATTTAGGGGCAGTATATTATTCTCACAGCATTCTTGCAGCCTGTCTACATAAAGCATCTAGCAGAATACCACAATCTTCAGGTCCCCTAATTATACGAAAAATAAAGATTTCAGCATCTACATGTAGTTGATTTCTGGATTGTATTCTTTCTTGTAAATAATTAATAAACAGAGAGAATAATAATGGTGCCAAGTTGCTGCCTCGTGGAGCACCACTTGCTGGGGCAAAGGGGAGGAATATATAGTATTCCTCCCATATGCTCAATATGTAGTACGATCTGAGTAATACTAATAAGCCTTCCATAGTCCGTAGAATCCGTAGTTATTCAGTTTGTCCAGCAGAATCGCATAATTCAGCTTTTCTCAACCGGTCTGCGGAGAATTTGTACCGTGTCAAAAAAATTCTGTTTTATAATATAATAATTTTTTTGTTAAAAAAATCATCCGCGAGATTTTTGACAACTTTTACCTGTCCGCGGACGACAAAAGGTTGGGAAACCCTGATCTAAGATATTATCCTTAGACGATAAATTTCGTTTCTCAACCAAAAAAGGTTGAGATTTGGTGGTCTAAGATAATATCCTTAGACGATAAATTTTGATTATTATTAAATATCTGAACATTCAGTAGTGCGACATACTCACGTACCGACAAGTCTTGGCCACATGTTTACCAGATTATAAATATTCTACTGTACTAAACTAATCACTATAAATTAACCAATCGTATTCTGAACATTCACTTAACAAGAAAAACATAATCTACAAACAATTAAAATACTCTTTCCTGGTATCACTAAATACTTCTGATTGGATATAGTCCTGAAATTAAAACCTACGTCTATTTAAAATTACGCTTTTTCTCGTTAATCTTTTAACGCAACCAGAAAACCGCAATCTGAACATTTATGTATGATATCTAGTATAGAAATAACGCAACAGAAGAAACCGATAGAATATATCCTATTGTTTCTTACAATGGAACAGTTCCGGACAAAAGGTATTTAAATTTTCGTAAATTAAATCCTACTTACCTGGATGAAATCATCTATCAAAATGGAATACTTGAGAATATATTCCAAGATGATCTCAGAGCATTTTACGAAATTCGCTAAAAATTCTCAGCTTTTTCTAAATGAGGAGAGAGATTCATTGAAGGTTGAAAACATTAGTTTCTGGTATCGTCCAAGGCAGCTATTCTAAATCGCTGGTCCGGCACGGGTACGCCGAGACTTTTTACCTGTCCGCGTTAAAAAAAATTCTTATTCAAAACATAATTTTTTTTGTTAAAAAAACCGCCGGCCCGCGAGATTTTTGACAACTTTTACCGGTGCGCGGACCGAAAAAAGTTGAGAAACGCTGGTTTAAGATATTATCCTTAGACGATACATTTTGTTAATAATTATTAAATACCTGAACATTCAGTAGTCCGCCAAACTCACGAACCGATAAGTCTTTGCCCACATGTTTAACAAATTATAAATATTCTACTGTTAAGTAATCACTATAAATTAACCAAAGATAAATTTGTTTTAGACTACATTAGATTGTCTTGAAATGCAAAATAATCGAATTCTGAACATTTACCAAACAAGAAAAATATAATCTACAAATACAATACAACTAAAATACCCTTTCCTGGTATTACTAAATACTTCTGATTGTATATAGTACTGAAATCAAAACATGAAATGTCTATTTAACCATGAAACGAAACTATGACTTTTCTCGTTAATGTTTTGACGCAAGCAGAAAAAGTCTTGACCCAACCGCCATCTAAATATTTATCTAAGACATGTATAGAATAAACGCTACAGAAGAAACCGATACAATATATCCTACTGTTTCTTACAATGGAACAGTTCCGGACAAAAATTATTTAAATTTCCTTAAATAAATCCTTAGTTACCTGGATGGATTCATCTATCAAAATGGAATACTTGAGAATAAATTCCAAGAAACAAATTCATGATTCATCCTATCAAACGCTTTCGTGAAATCCGTGTATACCGTATCTATTTGAAAGCGGTTGTCTAATGCATTGGATATCGTTTCAGTAAAATTGTACTAGATTGGTGGCTGTAGAAGCCGTGCATATTTCAAAGACTTTCGATATTTGATATGATCTGGTCTTATTGGTAATTTGATTTTTGGCCACTTTTATCAGCTTCACTTTATCAGGAAAAGTTCATGTTTTTAATGATAAATTAAATAGCGCTGCCAAAGGTTTACAAAGAAGAGTAGTACAGTCCTTAAGTAGGAAGCTTGGAATATTGTCATATCCCTTTACATAGCTGCTTTAAGCTTCTTCAGCATATCTTCAGTTTTTACTCCCGGTATTTCGCTGTCTGTTGTCTGTTTTACCATTTACCAGTTTCCAGAAATTTAATTACTACTAATTTCATTTTCAATTTTCTGTAAGTAGTTCTTATGTGCCGCGACTATCTCTGGTTCATGGTTGTACGTAGGTTTGTAAATTTGTCTCTATAATACTAATTATAAGATGACGGTTCCAGATCAACGAAACTTGTCTGGATTTATCGTACACCTCTTAAGACAAAGCGCAGACTGCATCTAAACGAATAAATTAGCAACAACCCGCGAGCAAAATTCAATCAAATGCCGCGCATTGAATCCAAAGAAAAATGTATGTAATTCCACTTACCTTCACATAGGGAGTTATCTTCATTCACCTTCTCTGATAGGACTAAGGAAAGCGTGTGGGAATAGGAAGAGGTTTCTTCTTGTCACATCGGTTTGCGAATGATAACGAATTTATACTTTATTTGTTTAGCCCGTGGCCGCCTTGCACTAGACATCCGATATCTATGATAGGATTCCAAATTGTATGAAAAAAAATTATTCGAGACTCCAAGCCAGCGCTATGGCATACGAATTTTGCCCACTGAGTTTATTCCGTTCTAATCGGTAAACGGTTTACTTAAGTCTGTCTTCGCTTTCTCTTTTTCTTGCATTTGTGATACAACAATACTTAAGCCTCTAAAAGCACCCCAAAATAATACTTACACGTTTATATACATACATAGTTAATAATACGAAGGAAACTACATGACAAACGATATTTACAGGGAGTGAACGATGATAAGTTTAGAATTGATGATTCAATGCAGAACAAACACTGATTCTGCGATTTCATCCACATCTTGTGAAAGTATTGTTTTCTCTTGATATGTTTGATTATATCTCTACTAAACCATATAGGAAACATGCTATTAAAGTTTTTACGTTTAGTACACGAAAATCCAATACCTGATAGATTTTATAGTAGATTGTGTAAAGGGCATCATTTACATTAGAAGAGTTTTCCATAGGAGACCAGTCAATATTTAAAATAGAATCATATAGCTCGTTAAAGTTGCACTTTTGGAGTTGTAAGAGCAATTCCTAGTGTTGAATTCGTAAGTATTAATATTAATTTGTAAAATAATCATTTATTTAGTATCTGTTTAGTACTGCCTTATAAAGACTTCATTTTTATTTGTCTACAACCTTTTATACCATAATATAGCAACCCTTAAATATTCTGTGCCAATATTGATACGCCGCTGGAATTATTGATATTTCAAAACAAAAACATGTAAACATATACATAAATGTGTGAGGTTATAATTCGGACATAATTTTATATGTTCCGCCATCTCTATTTTATCAGAGTTTAGAAGAGATGAAAGATTTCTTATTCCTCATCAAACCTTAAATTGTCTTTTCTTTTCTCACTCCTAGTATGCATTAGATTGTACGGCTTACAAAAATTACGGTATTATTTCAAAATAATTTAGGGTTTTGAGTGATCATTTTGTTTTTCCCGGTCCTCTCCCTCTCTTCCGCCCGTTTTTTTTTGTTTTTTTGCATCTTAACAAATATCATAATAAAAAATACAAAAGGAA
>WYDF02087857.1:0-10970 GCA_009867245.2 Adranes taylori | reverse complement strand
TTATTTCTCCTTCAGTGCATAATTTATATATATATATATATATATATATATAGTTTCCATATCATTCTGAATGTGAAAGTAACATCTTTCGATATAATCTATTTAGCTCTACATAGTTCCATATTAGAAGTAGAAGAACTATTTTAGTAAGTTCTCAATATATCCTATAACTTGCTGTGTACCTTGATAGATCCTTTATTATTTTATAGGATAAAACAGCGATTCCCACGACAACTTAAACATGAAAATGACTAAAAGGGCTTAAGCTAGGGATGTGATTGATAGATAAATAAAATTTTTGAGCGTCCTCTGTATAATGATATACAACGCGCTCTGGTGCTATTAAGGTGGGTACACACTTTATTTTAAGAAGTTGATTGCATTTTAAATACATTTTTTTGCCTAAGGTTATGTTTTGGTAGGCTATGCCATAATATAAGTTTTCATTCACGTAAGTTTGCAGATGAGTAAGTTTTCATTTACGTTCACTCATTCTTGCCTTTACAAATACTGTGTTATCGTTTAGAAAAATTTTGTTTTTGAAACTGTTATTGACCAGATTTATTATAAGATCTACTCTAGTATTTTAACTTGTTTAATATTGGGAAGGGTATTTCTGGCATTCGATTTTTCTTTCCAATAAATACCTATAAGTATATAAAGGCTGTCTCAATAAGAACGGTAAAATAAACTTTTAAATTAATCCAGTTTTTTTTAGTGAAACAATAACGAAATTTTTCTTTAATCATAAAGTAGATATGTGGAAGTTATGTGTGCAACAACACATCTGATATATGGCTTCCTTGGCTTCACTGGCACCTTTGCTATCTTTTGACAAAATTATCAATCACAGTTTTTTAAGAAGGTTTAGGAAATGCATTTATGTTCTAACACATGCTGACTTATCATCAGGTGCTTTTATTGCATGAGGGGTGTGTTGGACTCAACCTCGACGAGAGGCAATACCAACTAAACCCTTTCCTCCGTAGCTCTACTATACACCCCGGAACCGCGTTAACATTACTTCAAAGTTTATGTTTGGATATTGTTCCTGCTACTCATTACTTTTGCTACTTCTAGTAGCTTATTTAGTTATACAGTGGCATATGGGCCATCTTGTTGTTTCTTAGGTATTTACCACTCATCTGCCGATTTTTCTTGCCCTAGTCTGTGAAGCATTTGTATTAATTGGTTTATGGCATCAAAGGTCTTTCTGTCCTTGATCATTATCGTCCCTAGACTCTTAGGCGTACTATCTTGCCCTATCGTTTCTGCTATGGTTTCTCTTTATTTTGTCCATTCCGGGCAGTAAAATAAAGTATGCTCTGCGTCTTCCTCGTCTCTACTACAATATAGGGGTGTTTATCTTTTGAATCCCGCATTGGTATTTGGCAAAACACCGGTACTCTGTTAATGCTTGCGTGATGTGGTAGTTAACTTCTCCGCCAGGACGTTCTATCCATTTTTTTATATTCGGAATTATCTCATAAGTACATCGTCCCTTTATGGCTAACTCCCACCTATTTTGCCATTCCAGCATTGTCTTATCTTTTATTTCTAATACCCCTATTCTATGATTACAGCAATAACGTCTGCGAATCCAACTATATCGACGCCTGACGGCAATCGCGATAATATCAATTTATCGTACATAATGTTCAACAGGATGGGCCTTCCCTTGTTTTAGTACCTTCTGTGATGCTATACATGATCGCTCGGTTAGTCGTTCATACAGTTTGTCAATCATGTTCAGCATGCATAGCGGCCTATAGGCAGAAGTGTCGTCGTCCTTTCTAGTGCCTTTTTTTAATCAGGACGAACATTGGCAACAATACCTACCTTCCATTTTATTAAGAATTCACCCTTGGTCAGCAATCCGTTATATGCTGCAGCAAGTAATTTAGGCCTTTCTGTCGCTATTATTTTGATTATTACGTCCGGTACTGCCGTGTTGCCAGAAGCCATTTGCGCCCCTGCTCTTATAACCTCTTCCTTTGTAAAAAGCTGTCTGTCATTCACTTTTCTAGGATCCACATATGTTTCGATGGCAATTGGTTTATGTTCTAGGAACAATTGTCGTACGATTTCATTCATTTGTTCTGGTGTCTGTTCTATGTGTCTATTGCTCTTCTTGTTGCTAGCACTTTTATATTCTAGTCCCCACGGGTCGCTATCTATCTATTTTTGTAGGTTTACCAAGCTTTTCTTTTTATTTTCTTTATAAGGTTTCTAAAAGTCTTTTTTAATTCACTGGCTGTGGTATTCTGGTTTTCAACCTTGCCCTTTCCATGCTTTGTTAGTGCCCTTTGGTAGCGTCGCCTTGCTCGATGGCATTTTTCCTCGCTACGGCAACCTTTTCATTTCACCAACATTTCATCACCAGCTTTTTACAACATTTACCTTTCGTCCTATCTCACCTTTTCTCTTTACCTTGCTACGGTCTCTTGTCCAATTCCATCAGGAATTATTCAGCGTTCAGTTTCTTTGTAGACCATCCCTTCGCATTATTCATAAAATGTTGATTACTTCTCTCCGTGCCTATAAGTACGTAAGGGGGGAAGATGTATTTGTGATCGCTTAGATTTTCCTCATCCGTCACCTTCAGTTCCTGCACTTGACCCATACATATCTTCAACAATGAGTGTTATGTCAAATATCGGATCTTTGTTGCCTTCTTTCAAACGTTGGCTTGTTCTCTTCATTGGCAACAATAACGTCATTAACAGTAGTCATTTCTTCCATTAACGTTCCCTTCTTACAGGTCGCTGTGCATAGCCTGTAGGCGAGAATTATTGAATCAGCTGGATTTTGTAGGCATGAAGACGCAAATATTTCTAGTGCTTCTTGAAATATTCGTTCCTTGAGCACGGTACCGAATGGATGTTTTCGATCTCTCGGCTACATTCTGGCGAACAGGCGAGATGCTTTCTGTTGAACGACCTGACATCGACGATCTGATATCACTAATCCACCCAGGTCATGTTTTTTATATTTTCTTCACAGTGAAGCACTTGGAACATTATGTGTTCCAAAAATTGGGCGCACTTTGCGAATTATGGCATTCAAACTTTCACCACTTTTGAAGTCATGTTAAACAATAATGTCACTTTATAATTAGGGTGGTTTAGCGCCTGATCATCCGTTACTATGTCGTGAGCAAGTGGAAGGAATGAGATTTGTCTGAAGTGTGTCCGAACCTAATGCCTTCACAAAGTTGTGAAACAATAAAAGATTTATGCGTATTTATGGAGGAAACCTAAACATATTTATCGTAGTTTGAACCGGTAACAGGCTGATGAGGTAAGCGGTAGCTGATGCCTGAGTTTCCGGTACCAATAATAACAATGTTCAGATATTCATAAGTACTACTTTATAGCGGTGTAGGCTTGAACAAATAAAAGACCAACTGAATTTTAAGTTAATGAATTTTAAGGTTTCTCTCATATATCTTTTTGAAGACACTAGTGGGCTGGCTACCGACATAAAAAAGAGGCGATAATCCCTGCTTGTAAAAACTATCGGCTTCGAAAACAGTGCATTTTTCTCTACGTAGTTAACTGATTATTTTGATACTTTCAAATTGAAAGTATCAAAATAAACCAGCTCGTAAAGTTAACTGAATCGCTAATAAATAATTAAAACAAGTCTACACATATATGGGGGCAATTTTGCTAAATATATTCCGTCCCTGGCTTACAACAATGAGCACACTGCACTGTACGTTTACAATTCGATCCTGTGTCTTTAATAATTCTATTAACTAGTTACTCGGACTTAACAACTATTACTCCTAATTTAATCAGTGAGAAATTAACAAAATTCACTCCGGGATTATTATAATTATCTTGATTAATTCTACTCACTAGTTCAACCGGCCGCTGTTTTGCTTTTTAATTTAAATATTAATTCTTGACTTCAACTGAACTGAAAAGACTGAACTGCGTAAGTCTTTATCGGTATACCCCTACTCTGCTGCCGAATCATTTTTACTTCCGCTCTACTTGCCCTCCACTCTACCTGTTTTATGATGATCTGAATAATATTATCAGTAAATGCCCATAGGGAACTATTGCTTATAATAGGAGACTTCAATGCTAAAGTGAGTAACACTAAAGACGATGGTCGCTGGTCAGCTATAACTGGTGGGTACGGTTTGGGAGAAACAAACGAGAGAAAAGAGCTGTTGATGGAGTTCTGTGCAGAAAATAACCTTGTTATCACAAATACGAGCATCAGGCATCACCCTCATCATCTGTACACGTGGAGATTTCCTGACGGCCATACAAAGAACTAGATCGACTTTGTAATAACAAAGAAAGATGGAAATCTTAAACAAAAGACTTATCCAGGAATGGATTGTGGGAGTGACCATAATGCCTTAACACCAGAATCTAAGAAGTCTGAATCTAAGAAAACGTCCTAAGAAGATACACTCAAATAACAAATGGGACCTAGGAACCAACAATACATACCGGGAAAAGGCTACTACTGCTTTAAGTAATCACTAGAGAACACACATTGAACTCTGCAGTGGATGAGCTATGGTTCACGATCGCAGAAACCGGTACACACCTAATAAAAGATAAGACAGGCACAAACAAAGAACGTCAAATAATCAAAGCAAATAGAATGATAGATAACGACGACATACAAAAATAGAATAGATTAGGAAAAGACGTCAATAAAGCCTTATACGAAGATAATAACACATACATAACATCCATCTGCCAACAAATAGAAAGCCACAAAAACCAAAACGAACCTTGAGACCTTTTCAGAAAGGTAAACGTCTTAACACGAAACTTCAGCTTAAAGTATCTGCCAATTGAAGATGACCAAGTAAATATAGTTACCATAAAGACTGATATTCTAAATAGGTGGCAACATTACTGTAAAACTCTTATGTCAACTACAGAGGATCAGAATGGAACACAAATAGAGATACCTGTGGAGGAGATCGAAACACCCATATTGAAGTGTGAAATGGAGGCGGCAATTCGAAAGCTGCTAATGATCAAAGTGACTAGTGATACTGCAGAATCAATATGTTTCTGCAGATAGGTAAGTAACAAAACATGAACAACGTACCAATGGCCATCAGATTGGACTAAATCAATATACATACCACTGCATAAAAAAGGGTCCATACAGCAATGTTCTAATTATAGAACAATTTCCTTGATAAATCACGGAAATATCATTCAGCGCTAAATATCATTCAAGAACGACTAAAAGCTTTCATTTTGCTGCAAATACCTCCAAAACAAGCTAGATTTATACCTGGTCGAGGAACAAGATTCAGATTCTAAATCTAAGACAAATGGTAGAGAGGTTCTACGGCAATGTCCATTTCATTTTATGCTTCCTTCATTATTCTAAGGCTTTCGACAATGTTGATTTGAACAAATTATGGAGCGTATTGCAAGAGATGGCAGTACCAGAACATCTGATCATGTCTTTATACATAAACAACGAGGTATGTGTCCGAATTGATGGCGAGTTGTCCCGGCCTTTCCAAGTCAAGAAGGGTAGTCAGACAGGGCTATGTCATATCTCCGCTTCTCTTTAACATCTACGGAGAGTGGATTATTCGAAAAGCCACCGAACATTGTGATAGTGGAATACCATTGGCAGGTAGAAAAATATCAAACCTAAGATCCGCCGATGACACCGCACGACTGGCTTCATCAGAAGAGGGTGTAGAGAGATTCAGCAAGGAGGTTGGGTTAAGACTTCCGTTGCATATCCTACATGCCGTCGAAGAAAAGGAGAACCTAATTTATCTGGCCGTGCGTATATCTAACAAGGGTGACTGTGAACGGGAAGTAAAGAGGAGAATCGGCATGGCTAAGACTGCACCTTTAACATCTACGGAGAGTGGATTATTCGAGAATCCACCGAACATTGTGATTGTGGAATACCATTGGCAGGTAGAAAAATATCAAACCTAAGATCCGCCGATGACACCGCACTACTGGCTCCATCAGAAGAGGGGATGCTCCAACGTGTAGAGAGATTCAGAAAGGAGGTTGGGTTAAGATTTCCGTTGCATATCCTACATGACATCTGAAAACATCGAGTCTAACAAAGATATGGAAGCATCGACACATCAGAAAAAATACAAGAAGATTACTGGTTCAATTTCGGATCTTTCCAATCGCTACGTATGGATCCGAATCCTGGATAATTAACGCTACGTATCGCAGAAGAATAGAGGCATTTGAAATGACCTGCTACCGTAAATTAAGAGGATTCCCTAGGCAGCTAGATACACAAACAACTCCATTCTGAGGGAATTGGGAATCAAAGCAAACGAACGCCTACTTTAAACCATTCAAAGACAAATACAAAATTTTTTGGTCATCTAGTTAGATGAGACGGCATCGCAAAACTCGTCATCCAGGGAAAGGTTGAGGGCAAATGAGAGAGAGGACGATTCCCAAATCTGTACATCGAACAAACATAGAAATTAACAAATATGCCACTAGAGGAGTTCATGCACACAGAGGAGGATCGGGAGGAGTGGAAAAAGGTGGCAAATACAACCATATGAGAGGTCACGACGTTCGAAAACGAAATACGACCAAGAAGAAGAACTATGCTATTAATAATGTGCTATGCTATAATGCATTTTTATCCGATTACCTATGAACCCTACTCTGCTAATTGCATTTAACCATCATGAATTTACTATGAAGCATAATTAATTCTTAGGCAACGCTCGCCAAGGTCTATACGCACACATATAAAGTATCACACATCGTGCTGTTATCTCTGATCGATTATTTGTTAATTAAATCGATTCTCACTGGTAGCGGTACTACAAATTACCCAATCAGAACGACTCACCGCTCTTACCTATAATTTGCATGATTTACTGCAATTGACGTCACAGTTTTTATTTCTTTCCGTCGGCAAGAAAATTGCTATTCTACATATCTCGTACTGAAATTCTAGCATAATCGATATTTGACAATTTGTCTGTTGTTTCATCAATAAATGTTTAACTGAAACTTCCGGCTTCAAATAACATTTGCCATTTAACACTTAGTTCTTATCGCCCTAAAACTGCTTAAGCTAATAAACATTTCTATGAATACAGCTATCTTAACTAAAATTGGTGATACTTAGTTCTTTATTTTATAAAAATATATATTGCGGCATTTAATTTATACGTTGACAAATTCTAGGGTTAAAATAAGAATGCGTTCTTGTGTCGAGTAGCGATCCATTTTTATTAATGCTATTTCACTGTCAAAGCACGACAGCAAAAATGGCCACAAAGTTAATTTTTCCGCCTTTATTGGGACACCTACATAATAAATACATATTTTAAATTGTTTTACATTCAAATTAAATATCTGCTAATCAAATTTAAACATTATGTTAATACCTACGAATTAAATTTGATCAACATGTATTATTATGAGTCTACAACTGTATTTAATACACGTGCCTGTGAATACCATATGTTTAACATCTGTTTTTGATGTTATAAATATATAATTTCGAAATATAGTCGATATGCTAATGTACAAAAGCAAACAGCTTTAACTAATTCGGCAATGGAATCAGTAATTTTTCTTTTTTTTAATGTTTCACCAAATGAAAATTTACACCCGGTAGACTAATGCAATTAAGCGCCTAATCAGTCGTATAAGCAATTAAAAAATTTTCTATAGCACACAACTTTTTCAACACTGAACACGAAAGTTTTCATCTGATTATACAAATTAACTGCTGTCTTAATTGATTCGTTAAAAAGCCTGGGCTCCTTTTTTCGATGTCAACAGAAAAATAATTTTGCTATTATATTCCCTTCATTATAAGTTATATGCATTGTTAGAAAATTATTGGATTCTTAAATATCTTATTAGAGAATTTTATATATATTATGTATTATCTTAGTTAAGTGCTCAATTATAAATATTTTATATATGTCAAAAATGTCGTAAGCACTATTATATATCACTTACTTTGTGACTCGAGTTTCGGGCGTAGGCTCATTATCGAAGTGACTTGTTATGGTCGAGTTGTGTCGTTTGCTGTGCGTGTCTGTCTTCTGTCTAAAGTTTTTTTTGCGGCGTTGTCGGATGTACTACTTCTTTGTGATGTTGACGTTCATTGTTTCCATACAAGATCTTGAGTGGTGTTAGTAGACTGTTGAACTTGCAGTTTATCTGTTCATTTATTAACTTATTGTTTAGTTTATTTTTAAATATTTCGATGTTTTCTTTAGTGTCTAAGTTTCTATTGCTCATTTTCAAGGCCTTCATAGTTTCTTCAATTAGTCCTTGTTGATGATTGTTGTTCGTTCAGTCAGTTCTATAATGGACCCACGTCCGAAACTCGAGTCACAGAGTAAGTGATATATAATAGTGCTTACGACGTTTTTCACATGTATAATATATATATATATATATATATATATATATATATATAGCGTGATTTTTTACTTTTCGCTTGAATAAATTAAAAAGGCATAATATAACAGCTTTAAATTAAATACAACGCAATGGAGGTCATTGGCGCGATGATATTTTCTCTACAATCGACTGGTGCAGGCATGGAACTCGTTGCTCGAATCTGTGCTTGCCTCAACTTCGGGCAATGCATTTGACAATAGCTTAGATGTCTTTTATGTGAACGAAGATCAAAATAGCAACACTATGCGACTCATCTTCTCTCTTTCTTATTTGTAATTCTTACGTAAATACTTAGATATTGTATATCTAATTGTTAAATAGCGATAAGATTATATCGGCAGAAGCCGTTCTCTTATAATTAATAAATAAGAATATGAAATAGACATATGTAAATTTTTGATGCCAATTCTGGAAAAAATTAAAAATCATAAATTAATTGGATGACGGAATTAACTTAATGTACGTCGTAACAAAGTCGGAAGAATATTTTGACAAAAAGCTAAAACTCTTATGAGCATCTGAGAAAATTTTCTATTGCTTTTATATTACTCCATAACCGATTATTATTATGTCCAAGCTGTTTCATGCACTTTTTCTTTCTGCTTACCCTCTTCGGTAATAGTTTCTTCCTAATTGGGCCTCTTACCGGTCTATCGTAGCTACACAATTATTCGTCAGGCGAGCTTTTTCCAAATTAACAGGTCCACTACAAAGTGACCATCCCTGTTAATAAATTCGAGTCTGGTGTTTCCTTATGTCGAATTTCTAAGTCATAATGACTTTTTGATTCTTCCGGTGTAAAATATATGTCGTATTTTTCCGTGTTTAACGACCCCCTTTTCTTTAAAAAAATTAAATAAAAAATGAGGGGGTCGTTATACATGGGTATTCAGCATTACCCTAACAGGATTGTTGATCATAAAGTGTCTAAAACAATTGTCATCAAAACAAGTGGACCCGAAAGAACACACTACAGAATTGTTTTGGTTTGCCGAGCTCGCAGCTTTGATGGCACCAATCTGCCTCCCGTGTTAATTTTCAAAAGGTAAACCTTGCCAAAGGAAATGGTTCCAACAGTGCTTGTCCATTTTCAAGAAAACGGCTGGATGAAAATGTGGTTTGATACGATTTGGATCAAAAGATCTGGAGGACTCCGCAGGAAGACACCTATGCTGGTTTTTGATTAGTTCAAGAACACATCTAACAGAGGAGACAAAAAAACAACAAGCAGTAATGTCAAATACTAAACTGAATGTAATTCAGTAACTATCCATTTAAAGTCCTGATGAGAGAAGAATGGACCAGGTGGATGCAAAGAGCTTATTCAGATCTGACCCCTACCGGATGAGTCAGGAAACCATCATTAGAAGAAGTTAGCAAGTTGGTTCTTACACTCCGAAATGGTATCAAGAAGGAAGTTATTTTCAAATCATTCAAGATATGTGGAATTAGGAATACCATGAATGGCACTAATGATAATGGAGTTTAGAAAGAAAAAGACTGAACAATTGTCCTAAAACTTTGTGTCTACTTCAGTCGTGACTTGCTGTGAGATGATTTCTATATGATAACCGTAGTTAAACACTAATTGTTAAAAGAACCTTAGTTTGATTTAGCTCTTTAAATTTCTGAATCTTTGAATTAATCACTTGCAATTTTTTACGTAAGGCGAGTTTAATATACTCAATGCCTTAAAAATAAAATATTATTTCAAAAATATTTTTTAGAAATAATTCATTCAATTGAAATACATAAATATTCAAAAGAATGCAAAAGGATGACTCCTCGTTTGCTCTAGTCAAACTGACGGGATAATTACAAGATAAACAAACATCGTAGTGGCTACATGAATATCAAAAATACAACTTCATCTTCATTAACGAAAATCAACAAATATATACAGATTAAAAACTAGATAACGTGAGTACTTCAACAAAAGAAACGGCGCATATTTGTGTTTTATAATATAAGAATACTAGCGGACCGGGCAAACGTTGTTTAGCCCCTACCTGGTCCTCATATTTGCCTACGGCGCCTACAGCATTGCCGCGACCAGCGACGTGGTCTATTTACCGCGGCCAGATTGTTGTGGTTTTGCCGCGACTAGCGATACGATGTAATTCCCACAGCTTCGTCGCGCTCAACGATATGGTCTAATTGCCTCTGCTTTTCCGCGGGCAACGTCATGCCCTCATTTTAGGTCATACCACTGGCTTGGGCACGGCCAGTGGTATGACCTAATGGCTGTGGATTTTGACGCGGTCTGGGATGTTGCTAAGTGCCGCGGATTCGCCGCTGCCAGTGTCATGTTCTAATTGCCGCAGGTTTGATGCGGGATTGCGGCGGGTTTGCCACGGCCAGTGATATGACCTAATGGCTGATTTTCCGCGACTAGCGACATTCCCCGATTGGCGTCCGCTCAGTCGCGGCCAGCCCTGCCATTGCAGCGGCATGCGGCCGCGTGTTGCAGCGTGATCAAGTGTCGAGTTACAATGTGGATAGCATAAAAACCTTCTCTCTGAAAAATACATATATTTTCCAAGT
>WYDF02087846.1:0-10970 GCA_009867245.2 Adranes taylori | reverse complement strand
AGACCGCCCTGCACCACAGAAACATCCTCCATAGAGTCACCACACGTCGGCCACGACGTTGGACGAAGAAGAAGAGACAAAACAAAGCTGTACCTGGTCTTATGAAGGATGAATATGGGGGGAAATGATGTGTGAATTTGTAGGGTTGCAGGCAAAATTGTTTCGTCATGAGACCGAGGATAAAATAACAAAGAACGCTAAAGGAGTAAAGAAAATGGTTGTTGATCGAGAGATTTCGGTTCAAGAGTATAAAGATTGTTTGTTTGATGAGAGGCAAATATATAAACAACAATATATATTAAAATCCATCAAGCGCACCATCTTTACACAAAAACAGAATTAATTAGCACTATTTTCATATGACGACAACAGATTTATTCAGACCAATGGCGTTAGAATGTTGGCTTCAGGTCATGACTTCAAGACATTCCATCAAATGAATCAACCGAGTAGTCTGGATATATGTGTCGGGGTAGCTCAGGCACATAGCTACACATGTACCTTTTATATATTTTATATATAAATCTCTAATTTCCCATACTATTTTTCTAAAGTAATTATATTAATATTATTATTTTTTTCTCATTGCCCCCAATATATTATTTAAATTTTTTTAATATAAATCATCCAAGTTGCCTCAGAGAATTAATACAAATTTGTACATCTGTGCTAGCTATATATGAGATTAACCACATACTCTGAAAATCAACGTTGGGCATAAAATTATACCTAATTTAAGTATATTGGCTATATGATACGTAAATAACCATACATTGGAAATATGGAATGACTTGGTGTCAACTGATGAAAATGTTAGTCACATACTTAGCATATGATATTTATGACCCTACAAAACCGAGTATGCTGTAATCGAAAATACTATTTAAAATAGAAAGTGAACTTCTATGCATCAAGAGTCAATCCAGAATTACAATTGGAAGAAGCAGTTTAAACTACCAGTTCAGACTACAGGCATGGATTGGAAATAAAAAATGAAGAAAGTTTCATTTTTTGATCAAGTCAAAATAAGATACATCAATGCAGATCAAACTGTTACTGATGAAAATATCCTAATTCAAGATTATCAACTAAATCGGTTTAAAACTTTGAGAACAACGTTCCATTTGCTAATGATTTATCAAAAAAGAAATAGCGAGCCGCGAAAATGATTAAATAATTATATTTTGCATGTATATAATGTTTAAATATATACTTTTTTTGTATTAATGTAAATAATGTTTACATATATGTTCTAAATATTAAAGTTTCAACTGAAGTAAATATGTATTATTTTATTTATTGGTTTTATTTCTTTACTCTATTGTAAATAAATCTTTATTGAGTAAAATCAGATTTCATCATTTCATCATTTATTTTTAATCAGTTTAGACGTCATTTATCTTTAAATCGATCATGTCACATGGGCCAGACGTGCTGCAGAGATAGGTCTCTTTGGGTACAAATTTCATTTGTCCTAGATGGGGCCCTGACTTTTGAGAACATCTATCACAGGTAACGTATACTTATTTCAACATCTACTCTATGTAGCTTTTACTTATTTCAATCGCCATATTGGTTTTCCAAATGACAGCTGTCAAACCACGTCATCGCTGGAGGCAGGGCCTAGATGGCTTGTATACTGAACAAATTGAGTAAAAAGTACCGACCCCGCAACATTCGACCCCGCAACATTCGCCAGTATTCTAGCAAAAACAAGGTAACTGGAATGGTGAATGCAACCTAAATCGTCGGAAGCATTTTCCAATAGTTTACACATTACATTAATACATTACAATATGTAAACGAAATGGTGAATGCTTCGGGGTCTCACTGTGGTGGAAAGTGGTATAGATCCGGCCAATTCCCTCTACTAATAGTTATGGTCATTGAATGTGTGAAAGTAGTTTTATCCAGCTTCTTCGTAGTTGCACTTTTTCCATTTTAATGTTAATTTTGCTGTTTAATAAAACATATGTATGACGCTAAATATAATAAAGAAATATTGAAATGGTAGTTTATTCGTATGCAAAAATGTAGAGACTGTAAAGGATAATATTTTGCAATAGAATTGTCTTGGGTGAAATATTTTTACTTTTCTAAGTGTAATGTCTCAAATGTTGTTTGTTAAAAATTGGTATTTAGTATTTTTCTATTAAACAATATTCTTAAAAGAATTTTGTTTTGTTATTAAACATATGCATAATAAAGTATATTCGAACATATGCAAGTGACTGCTTGGAAAATCTTCAAAGCCCTTTTTTGCGCTAATATGAATTGCTTAACGATATTTGAAAAATCTTTGAAGTATTTGTACGTCGCGTCGTCGCATGCATAGTAAAAGGCATTCTTTTTTGAATAGGCTGACGAGAGTGCAAGAGAGAAAGAACGAAGAAGTAAAAAGCACTACTGACAGGAGCTAATCCAAAATTTATTAAAAAGCAGGAACTGCGAATAAATACTTGAAGAATCAAGTGAAGCGAAAGGTTAATTGAAAACTGCAGGCGACAAGCATAAGTATTTAAAATTATTTTCCTCCTGAGGAAAATCCGTTTATAGGTATCGCCTTCTTTGATGTTTTACTTTAATTTTCTAGGAAATGAACGTACAAAATATGAAATGTAGTCGTAGATAAGAATGCGAATATTTAGTGTAAAATGAATTTTAGATATTTGTTATAAATTTTATTGGGCTTTAGAGATCAATTTAATGTTTCTTCATTGATTATCAAAGATTTCTTGGGATCGTTCTCCAGTTAAAAATTATTTACTCAGATGTTTTCTTTCATTCTCCAATCTATCGGAAAATTGGGAGTTATAATTTTCAAAACGTAATAGCGCAATTACGTTGCGCAATTTAGATACCATTACGTCATACCATTACGTATGAAGGCACTTACGTCATATTGCAGCCAGCAGAGAGTTGTGTATGATTGTTGCTCACTTGTACACACATTACCTGTGTTTAATGTGTAGTGCAGGGATCGCATCTAGCGTTCGTCGTCCGTAGATAGGAAATGCTGTGGAATCAGTGTCCGTAACATATGTATTCGCTTGTCGTCGTTACTGCAGTGAAATTAGTGAAGACCGTATCAGATAGAAAGTAAGGAGTGGCTGGCTACACACTGATCATTATAACGGAGCCAAAGTTGTTTGACGGCTCAAGGCTATAAATATCGCAAATTTAAATAGAATATTTTAGTTCATTTCATTAACTCGAAGCAGCAGCTGCCAGCAGTCTACGACCAGTCAAGTCGAGATGTAAGCAGAGCGACAGCCAGCGACAACCGTCAGAAAGTTATGAGTTTGGTAAGCGTTTTCATATATTTTACACTGTTCTATTTATTGCATGTATTTACAATAGCGTAGTTTCTGTTTCTACCTTACCTATTTCCTATTTCAGTACAGTGTAGGTTTCTAACCTCTAGACACCCAGGTTAGTTTCAGTTGCTGAGTAATCTTAACACTATGTATGACCGGGGTGATTAGTGAACTATAGTAGTTCCCTTTACACTTACTACCCCACTAGAGTGTATGTTGTTAATCACTCGACGCCTAAGTTGGTTACAGTCGCTAAGTAACTTTAAACCTTTGTACGATCGGGGTGTTGTGTGAATTATAGTGTCCTCGCTTTACATCAACTACCCCACCAGAGTCTATGTTGCTAACCACTGGACACCCAGATTAGTTATAATCGCTCAGTGATATTAACACATTTGTACGTCCGGGGTTTTGAGTGAATTATAATGGTTTCCTACTATTCCTGTCTTTATCATTGTATGAAACATTGTGCTAATTTATTTCAACTGCCCGCAAGATCACGATCACCTGTTCGTAGCTGCGCGTGCCTTCAGTAAGCCCATTGAGGACCGGTGAAACAACTACAACAGTTCCAACGTGCGGTCTCACGTTAAACTGATCTGACAGCCGAGAATCACATTTCCGGAGGATAGTAAATTCTGAAGTAATAAGATATTTGTTTGCGCCATTTCTGACAATTGCTAGGACTCCATATTAGCAGCGCCGCGAGTGGGAGTCTGTCACATATTTTGGAGCCCAGCAGGGACTACTACGTTCTTGCGAGCAGAAACGACATTTCTACATGATTAAGCTGCTCAGAAGAAAAACTCCCAAAACGAAATAAAATTAGAATGAAGAAGGCGCAAGAAGGAAAAATGTCAGATACAGGAGAAGAGACAAGACAAACGGCTGGACCGGCTAAGCTCTGTACGATGGATATATCATCTGAGTAAAGCGAAACTCATTACCGAAATTGATGGATTTCACTTGGATAACAAAGGAAGTGTTGAAGAGTTAGGAGATATTTGAGTCAGTTCCTTCACTCATCTGTGGGAAGGATTCTTATAGGAAAAATTAATGCTCCAACGCCGGTGCTGCGAAACATAAGGAGGCTAGATTCAGGGAAGGATTTCCAATGCACGCTATGGTAGAAGCTACGGAATCGTTAAGACATCAAAACCAGGCTTAAGAACTGAAACTATACAAATGGAATATTTCGTTCGATGGAAGAATGGACTGCGTTGTTTATCTAGAAGGGCTAGCAGAACGGAAAGAGCGAGACGATGTCGACGAGAAGGCTACGGGCAATGGACCGTATGTAAGGATTCAGCACATATTGATCTTGGACAATATCGACCCGTATGAAGCAGCGTCGCTAGTGGAAGTCTGTCATAGTAATTTCGATTTGTAGCAATATTAGAAAGTGGCAATTAGATATAAAATCAGAACAAGTGGAGGCACAAACTTACCTGCAGCCTTCTTCACGCTGTTAAGAGCTTACTACGTATGACAGCTTATACCACCTGCAAGGAGACTCCACTTTGTTCCGAACAACGTCTGTCATATATTTTTTATGGTTGTCTATTTCTAGTTTGCACTTGGCATCAACAAGAAAAGCAGTTACAACTGTAAGCGTGGGCATGTGCACATCTGTCACCCTTTTCCACTACTGACACTTTTATATTTCTCCCTTATTCGCATTTGCAGAATATTTTCAATTGTAACTTATTTTGTTTTGTTTGTCGTTCTTCTTGTCAATGCGTTTATACGTAACTGAAGTTTATTATTACTTTCAGGATTATTGAGAATATAAATGGATTGAGAAGAGTTGTATTTTGATTATTTTGAATTGTAATAAAAAAGTTTGTGTTATTTTGAGTGGATTTGATTCTCACAAAGACGAAATATAATTATTATGGTTTAGAGTATAATATAATTGCTGATATAACGAGTAAACATTGACCATATCCAACAGGGAAATCTAATATCTAACAGCTCTTTAAAGTTAAGTGAATGTTACTCGGTTGCAGGATAAACCATACGAAGCAGGTAATAAGATAATGGGAATATAAAGTTAGAATAAAATACTGGAAGAATAGACTTTGTGGTAGACTATACATTTGACATCTGACAAGAAGTTCAAAATGTTCAGTCTCACTAAAGAGGAACTCTTGATACGCACAAACTATATTGTATTTAGAATTACCATATGCATAAAATTGGTAAGGTTGAGAACCCAACATGTCGATTCTGCAAAACAGATGCAGAAATGACAAACACATTATGAGTGAATGGTTTGCAACATCGAATTTCCCACTTAGGCACTTTGGAGCACTATGACCGTGAGTACCGTGAAAATTGGGGAGCAGCACCCGAAATCAGTCCTAAGGCTTCTTAGACAACTAAGACTGCTGTTAAAATGGTAAGAAAGGACAGGTTACAAAAAATCTGTTTGCCCGAGATGGCAAAGGGTTCACGCAATGATTTTGGGTAATTTCTACAACTTATACACTATTACGGGTAAAAACCTATAGCACTTGGAGAAACGGCGAAAAATTTTGAAATATTCATTTTTGGATCAAGTTCATTACGATGATCCAAGCACCCAGATAATCGATTTTTCGGGTATGTTTTAAAATTCGTGACATTTTATGAAGGATTGCAAAAATATGGCTCGTAACCACTAGAGTTATATCTTGATTTGCCATAATATGCATCATAGAATAATTGATATTTTGTTAAACTGTTTGGAGGTTTTACAACCTGCCAGGTGAAGAGAGTGGTACGACGACGAGTGTCATGCAGCTGTTATCAGGCGCAATGTATTTAGGACGAAAACACTTCAGAGAAGGGTAACAAGAACAAGCAACGAGAATTTCCAACAAGCTAGGCGGGAGGTGAAGAAGACGTTGATATGGAAGAAGAGATAGTGGGAAACAGAAATGCTAGAGCAGATCGAGGAGATAAGGACCAGGAAGAAAGTGAGGGCAAGGAAATCCAGAAGAAAACAACATTTTGTAAGGGCAGAGCTGGTAACTTTGTCCACTCTCATTCGTACACTTGTCCCGTTCGTTCAGTATAGGAAGACATTCCAGAAGCTTGGAACACAGCGGTGATCTGTCCCATCTACAAAACGAATGACACGATGATTTGCAGTAACTATCGTGGGATTTCTCTTTTGAACGTTGCATACTGGATCTTTTCGAAGGTACTGTCAAAGAGGCTTGGGACATAGGCGAATACCAGTGTGGATTTCGGCGCAGTAGGTGAACGTTGGATCACATCCTGTCATTACGGCTGATTCTGGAGAAATGCTATGCGCATAATATCTACATTGACTACAAAGAGGCACATTATAGTGTCAGGTCATCCAAGGCTTATGTAGTATTGGAAGAGATGAGAGTGCCAAAGAAGCTCATTAGTCTGGTGTGTATAACATTGTGTTACTAGGGCCAGAGTCAAAATGCAGGGGCAGTAAATAAGGGAATTTGACGTGCGAGACGGCTGCGACAAGGAGATGCATTTTTGACGACCCTCTTCAATTTCTGCTTGGAGCATATCATGCGGAGAATCTCGCTCAACCCCGAGGAACTACACCAGATCCCTTCAGTACATGGCCTTCGCAGATGATGTTGTCCTTCTTGGTAGAAGCTCGCGAGCATTGACAAAGGTGCTGCAACATATGAGTGAAGGCGAGAGGCTTTTAGCACTAAGCCTTAACAACGACAAGACAAATTACAAAAATCTTTCAGATTTCAAGTACCTATGGTCCCTGGTGACTGAGAACAACGTGATCAGTACAGAGATAACAGCACGAATTGCCGCAGGGAACAGATGGTTCCATGTTTTTAATAAGCTACAGAAATCCTCAATCCTTTTTAGAAAACTAAAGCTCATCGTGTATCGCATCATAATTCGAACAGTGGTGCTTTATGGGTGTGAAACTTGAACGTAACGTGTGAAATGTGAACGTTACAAGAATCTGCTGCGGTTGTAAAAATAAAGGTGCTGGAAAGATCCTCAGAGCGATTTGTGATGATGGCGAGTTGCGCATGCGAACCAACCAAGAAGTATATCACCTCTACGGTGATATTGACCTGGTTGCTGAGGTTAAGAAGAAACGGCTGCAGTACCTGGAGCATGTTATAAGAATTGAGAGAAATAAAATCCCCAAGAAAACTCTCGATCAGCAACCGGAGGGCAGAAGGAAGCCATGCAGGCCAAGGAAGAGATGGATTAATGAGGTCAGAGAGGATGTGCAGGCGCTGGGGCAAATAAGAACGGACGGCTGCTGTAGGAGAGGCGGCCAGGATTCTGCATGGGGTATAGCGCCAGGAGAGTGCGTGAGTGAGTTTGGAGGGTTTGATCTATGTTTTTGATAATTGTTATATTTTACAGAAGTGTCTGGTAAGCTTGACAATTTTGACATAAGTGCTATAAATATAAACTGGTATTTTAATAGTTTTTTCAAGTAATTAACATCTCCCTTAAAAAGTATTAGTTCATCTGTCGCGTTAAGAGTTAAACGCTTTATCGCGCGACTAATTAGTACAATCAGTTGAAATCATGTAAGTTGATTCACTTTTTGTTTTCAATATCAGACTAGAGAAGCGAACATCATCTTTCAGTATGAAATCATTTTAATTAAATCATGTAGGAAATTCAATATTAATTCCATTAAAATATAGAATTTACAATATTTCTTAGATTTGAATAGTACTCCATAGATCTCTATTTATATCCAGGCATTGGAAATAAATGCGTAGTGTTGATAATAATTTTTATGTAATAACAAATTGCTTAGAATAATTTGGGCATCACTATTAGCGAATCATTATGACTTAACTATTCGTTAGTGCGCTTTGCACATTTTCTGTTAGAAAAGAGTTGTGAAATTAATTTAAATCGTTTAAGATACGTTTAATTATTATTTAGTAAAACTAAATCTATAATTTTATTAACTCCAGCTTGATAAACTTAAATATTTATTTCACGCTAATACTAATACATTGTTGATTGATAATAGAATGTTTAAATTGATTGCTCGTTTCATTTATTTTAGCATTTACTATAATTGTGCTACTGTTTAATCAAAATCCATGGACCGTACTTGCTTATTTAACACAGTTTCACACAAGCAAGGGACTTTATTAAATAATTATTAAACTTGAGTAGCATTGTATGATTTAACTCATCCCTTAAATAAGCTACAAAGTGTAGTTTTTTAGTTATTCTATGCTATGCCAATTTTACTTCGAAAATCCTAGCTGTGCCTAAAGTTTATACTATTTATGATCCCTTAAAGAATTAGGTGAGTTCTTACTATGTAAAGAGTCAGTAAAAGCCAGCTTAATTCCATATCGCCCATTTTCAACCCGATAATATGTTTAAGAATGATAATTCACTTAAATGCATTAACTATATGTTACACTTGACAAAGACAAAGCAAACGAGTCTCCAAAAATTAGAAGTTGCCGTAAAATTATATATGTTTCCAAAATAATACTCATGTGCTGTGAGTTATTTAAAATTAACTTTGAGTTGTTTTATTTTTTTTAATAAAAGTTTTATATAATAAATATGGCAAAAAAGAAATTTTCTGAAAGGGTAATAATGTGTGACATATTTAAATTATCCTGTCATCATGGGAAGTAATTGTGATCCCATATTCCCTGTCTATAAAGACGTATATAAAATTCCATAACACTTAATACTTGTTGTCTGCCAAAAAGCATCTACACGCAACCTAAAGCTACATATATTTTAAACACAAAAGTGGCGTGCCAGAATTACAAACTACGAATTTAATATTAGATTTTTAATATGTTTAGATAGTAGGATATAATTTAGATTAGATAGTAGGTTCTTGATCCTCTAATTTTTTTCAAGTTAAATTGCATACTTGTGTAAAGAGGATATTGCATAAAGAGGGGTTTTACGTCATTTCTACCGCAATAAGACCTAGAACATTCAGTAATCCGCTTAGTTACTTGATAGAATGTTTTGATAGATTAACGAATGCTTAGGAGTCGAGTCTCAGGCCCTTTTGCTTAGTTATCCCAAACATTCACCATTCTGATTACTTACTGGACAGAATGCATTAAAATATTAGTGAATGGTTAGGTGTCGATTTTTACCGCTAAATGTCACTAGTGTTTCAGAAGTAACTACATTTACATTGGTAGTTCAAGTGTAACTATATTTAAAAATAAAAGTAACTAGATTTGAAAGTAAAGGGGGGTATGCATTGGTATTTAAAATGTAATTAAGTCTTCATTTGCAATAAAACCAGTCTGTGCATTTGTACAAAACAAAATGCGTATTGTAATTTGTACTTCTAATAATTTACTTTCTATAATTTACATATACCTACAACATTTCTAGCAACATTATAACTAACATATAAACAAAAGGGTAATAGTGAGCTACTCATTTGTTGCCTCGTAACTAGAATTTAACTTAATTACTGTGGAGCACTGTGATATATCGACGTATTTTGAGTGAAACACACTATTCTACTGCTAACAAGAAAATCTCAATTTATTAAAATTAATCAGTCTATACTACATCAATTAAAAAAATATATTAGAGTACTTAACATTGACAATGCGCGCCTAGAAACATTATACCACTGTAAAGATGTTTTGATTTAGTAGCAATAATCGTTAACCTACTTAAATATGTATAGCTTATTTTGTTTTCATTTGTTTTCGTAAATAAATTTAATATATTTAATTCGAATTAGAAATATGTCTTGATGAAATCTTTGAAATATCAATATACAGATTTCATCTTATTCATTATTACTTGATCCTGTTTACTATTATTGGAATGTGAATTCCATCAACAGGTGTCCATGGAATGTCCGGGAGCATAAGGACAATAGCCTAGATTCTCTAGAAAATCTACTGATAGACGTTGAATGTTGTATTACGAAATATCAACGAGTATAGAGACCGTAGCCCGTATTCTTTAGATATCCCATTGAATCGCAATGCTTTTTACATATTATTTGATGTATTAAGTACCACCTTTAAGCGGAAGTATTTTGGAGTATGATGGTCTCATCCTCAAAATACCTCCTTTTTGCTGCTTAAACGCTGTGCTTATATTAATATACTGTAAACTGACAAATAAATAGAAAGTTAAAAATATCTTAATATTTTTAAATTGTTCAAGCGTGAACAAACTGCCGCGTCGAACTAAAGAAGTGGAGTTGATGATGGCTGAACTGTTGTGACGGCATTCCTGATTTTAATGATGGCATCTCCAATACGTTGGCGGTCATCCAGGGAGGTTTCATTCTCCAGCCTTTTCCTTCTTTTGATGGTGGAGCCGCCCTGAGCGGCCGTCGTTGATTATTTTGGATCCTCGTCCCTTGAATCGAACGACAGCGCCTTTCACTGCCCCTGTGGGTTTGGTGATGATTCTGGATATTCCTTTGGCTCAATGCTTTTGTCTGATGTCTTGGATGCTGACTTCTTGGCCCACCTTACACTGACGTTGGTTTGCTCCCAACCTGCGGTGGTCCTGCCAGGGCCCAGCGTCTCAGTCCCGCTGTTACGGCGTTGTCTAACCTGCCAGTCTTCTGCTTTCTCAAATAATCTACGGAATCTCAGATTCACCATCACTTTACAGTCGTTCCCAACCCCACTCCCCCCCCCCTCGCCCCCA
>WYDF02087835.1:0-10970 GCA_009867245.2 Adranes taylori | reverse complement strand
AAACAAATTGATACTTTAACTAAGAACGTATTGCTGGTTGTTTCATTTAATAACGCCCGCGATTTCTAGACTTCAGTTATCCAAAAATAAAACTTTTGCCATCATCGAGCCAAGCAAGCATCACTAGCTCATACTTCTTCAATTACTTTTTGTAACCATAAACTTTATTTCGTTCTGATAAAGGGAACATGTCAACTAATATAGATGATTAGTTAATTTTTTTATAAAATTAAGTTACATAAAACAAAGTACAAAGCTAATAATTTTTGTTTTAAAGAAATCGAGTCAAATACAACAGCTTTATTCGGAAACATTTACTACATATGTGGCTAGCTAATATTCTGTTGATTTTGTTTTTCACTATTTAGGTTAAAAATGAAATAGTATTCTATCAAGTAATAATTATAAGGAATTAAATTTATTTAACGATTTATATTAAATTAATATCATATTAGATTAAATTAATGATTGTTTAATTATTAATGTATTACATTAATTAATCGATAATAATGTAAGTTATAATTTGTGCAAGATGCGACCTTTACCAATGAATGAAACCTTACTTTATTTGTAATGAATTAATTCTAAGTGCTATTAAAATTGAATTGAATTTTTTTCTAAAAAAATTTCAGGTGACACATCGTACAACTGGCGAAGTGATGGTATTAAAAATGAATCTATTGCGTTCAAATAGGCGTAATATGCTGAAAGAAGTTGAACTAATGAATCGTCTATCGCATCCGAACATCCTAGTATTTATGGGCGTGTGTGTACATGAAGGTCAATTACATGCTCTCACCGAGTACATCAATAGCGGTTCACTGGAACAATTAATCCAGAACAGAGGCGTCGATCTGGCGCAAGATACGCGCGTGTCATTGGCGCGTGATATTGCCGCTGGCATGACCTATTTACATAGTGAAGGCGTCTTTCATAGGGATCTTACTAGCAAGGTAATCTTATTTGTGTATATAAATTTATATACTAATCATATGTAATATTTCAAGAAGTCAACAAAACACGTTCCTAGCAATAAGAGAAATTACCTAGCGATAAGATAAATTAGTGATTTATTTAATGTTTATTATGGCAGCAAGTCATTCTTAAGACCGCGATAATCGCTCGCTGACCAAAAGATAGACCTGATCATTTTAATTGTACATTGTGCCTTCGAGTAACGCGAAATGCTCGCAGAAGATACGAAGAACACAATTCCCAAATTGGCTCTCCTCGATATTAGATAGAGTGGATCTTTTATATGCAAAACTTTGGTAGGGATATACTCCTAACGTATCGTATATGGCGATGGTTACTCTACGAAACCAAAAGCTCGAGAGGCGTTGAATTGATATCTCTTTCTGCTAAAATTCTTAGAAAATATAGAACTACCAACCAATAGAAAATGACTTATAAGTCCGTTGGAAATTATAAGAATGAGAATTGCAGCAGCTGTTTGCTGAAATGATACGAAAATATGAAATCAAAACCCAATAAGAGCTGGCGGCGAGAACGTTAAAAGTATGAAGATGAAAATCGTTCGGCTTAGTAAGAATTTCTCCGAAAATATCAAAGCAAGACCAAACTAAGGGTGATAGTCGTAACAAATCATTAAAAATTTCTTCGAAATGAATTTGCTTTGGTGAAATTCTTACGAAATGTATCAAATTTTAATAATAAGACGCCATACAGTTTTCTGCTATAATTTTTCATCGTAACACTGCATACAAATGAAATCTCGCGCGATATCGGAAATATTAAAAGACAATGTATAAAAGGTGTTTTTCTGTGTTCAAAGAATTAAATCTTATTTAGCGATTTATATGTATTGATAATTGATTTATTTAATGTTTACTATAGCGCTACTTTTGAACAAGTCATTCTTAAGGCCGCGATAATCGCTCGCTGACCAATAGATAGACCTGATCATATCATTTTAGTTGCAAATTGTCAAGTAACGCGAAATGCCTTCTAGTAACGCGAAATGCTCGCATCAGCTACGAAGAACAAAATTCCCAAATTGCGTCGACTCGATATTGGATTGTGTGGGTCTTTTATATGCGAATCTTCGGCAATACTCCTCGTGTATTGTATGT
The DNA here is from genome assembly GCA_009867245.2 of Adranes taylori. Classification (NCBI taxonomy): domain Eukaryota; kingdom Metazoa; phylum Arthropoda; class Insecta; order Coleoptera; family Staphylinidae; genus Adranes; species Adranes taylori. The sequence goes on along the minus strand of WYDF02087835.1, from coordinate 8,877 downwards.
AGCGGTGGTGACTCTACGTCACAAAAAGATTCAGATGCGTTGAATTGATATCGCCTTCTGCTAAAATTCTTAGAAAATATAGAATTAACAACCAATAGAAAATGACTTATAGTCCAAAGAGCAAACATAGGGGCGAAAATCGTAATAAGTCATTAAAATTGTTTCGAAATGAATTTGCTTTGGCGAAATTCCCAGAAAATGCATCAAATATTGACAGTACGAAGCCATAAAATTGTTTTGCTACAATTTTTTATCGTAATATTGCATACAAAAGAAATCTCGCGCGAAATCGGAAATATTAAAAGAGCATGTATAAAAAACATGTAACTACGTTGAACGCGAACGGACGCATTTATATATTCTCGCGGCAAAAAACATAATAGCTTTTTGTCCCTCTTCTGCTTTGTACGAATTGAGCTTAAACAAGTAACTTTTTTCTGTGTTCAAATAATTGAATCTTATTTAACGATTTATATGTCATATTAAAATTTAAATTATTAAATTAATTTATGATGATAACAATTGGCTATCAATCTATAGTAGTTTTGTTTAATAATTCTCAGTTTGGATTACGTCCGTAAATGTAATTTAAAAAAACTATAATGACAAAATTGATTGTTAACTTCTTGTATACTATTGAATACGGATGTACCAGCTTAAGTTTTTAACTGTTATATCATAGAAATTCTTAAAAGCAATTGAATTAAAATAAGTAAAGATGTAACTCCCACAAAAAGAAATCTCTTAATTATTAACATTTCACTTAGACTATTGCATCGATGCAAGATGCTTAATCGGTTTGTTAGTCGCGGGATAGGTAATCGTACTGCACAAAGAGAGGCAATTATATAGCCAATTAATCGTTCAGCTTACAAACAAGACAAAAATATTTTTGCTTAATCACAAGACAATATATTTTTATTACTAATGATTATATAATAGAGAATAATTAATGGAATTATTATTTATTATATAAAATATTTAAAATCATTAATATTTTCAGAGAAAGAACTCTGTTATAAATTATGTCTAAGACATTTAAAAATCTTAGAGGACATTTAAAAATCCTCGTATCGTATTTGGCGTATTTCGTATAGCAGTTGCAGAATGGCCACTACTAACTAAACCCCCAGTCACCGAGACCTGTTCCAAAATCGCTCTAAAACGTAACCGTTCCATGATAGTATTTTGGGGTCACATAAATAGTTTGGTGGTTTGACTGCTGTCATTTCTAAAACCAAGATGACAGGACACTTCCGGTTGTCATTCTGGGGAAGCCCCGACTCGATTTTTTTTGAATATTTGGCGGGAAATTCGATTTTTTTATTTTGAATCTTTTTTTCTGAAGACCCTGAGGCATGCTACTAACGGTCAACTTTGTACAACCATTTGTAGTTGCCATACATACCAGAGATATCTGGGAAAATTTACTTTCATATAGCAAAGGTGTTGAAATGTGTGATTGAAAATAGTGATGGGCGTTCCAGTTACAATGTGATAGCGCGATATACCAAAAGCGCTACAACGTGACATGCATTTTAGCATATGGATATGATGAGAACCATCTATATTCCACAGGAAAATAATAATTAAATTAATTGTTCATTGTTTACATCTTTAATCTACTAGCCAACTTAAATAGAAACAAGAAACAAGTAATAAAAGAACATACGTTTTCTACTCAAAAAGCAGTTTTCTACTGTATTATGGTATTGTGTCTTAGTTAACTGGTTGCAATCTCCGTTCCTGTTTTATTATTGCTGTTTTAAATTTTGTTAATGTTTTGAAAAGTTTTTTGACTCTATTTTTCAGTTTTCATTTTTTAATTACTTAATGTAACATTATTTATAAATAAATAAATACTTTCGGTAGCAAATTTAGATTAATAAAAATAATTGTTTTGTTTTAAATGAAATAAGTAGTAGGCGATAGTGGATTCTAAACACGCACCAACCCACAAAGAACTTATTGCAACTCGTACTAAACAAAAAATCAACATGGCGTCATTGATAGTCTATGACGTCATTGACAAACATTTGAATTTGACAGGTATCAATTGAAAATCCAATATGTCGGACGACAGGGCATTTCCGGTTGTCATAAAATGGGCGCGAAATTGAATTTTCTATTCAAAATTCATCAAGAAGAAGATGGCAGCGTGCGCTTCCGGCTGTCATTTAATGGGCGCGAAATTTGAATTTTCAATTAAAAATTCAAGGTGTGTATCGATCTGCATAAAAATATAACTAGATTTAATATGAAAAAAAGTACCTAGATTTGTAACTATAGAGATTCTACGAGGGTCAATGTAAAAATAATGTACAGGGGCAATTTCAAAAAAATGTTGAATAAAAATCTATTATAAATATTGAAATATGATTCGACAAAATGCGACAGCTGTCATTTGATAATTTGAAATAAGGCTGACGACAGAGCATAGATTTTTTTTAAGTTGAAAAGGGTAACTAGATTTAAAAGTGTAACTAGATTTATTTGAGCTGCAAAGGTATTTGAAATTACCGGGAACGATATAAAAAATTTAAAAATTTTTAACTTATTATTATATATTTGTACATAATAATAACAATACTTTATAAAAAAGATATTAAATTTAAGTATATGTTTTTAATGCAATCAAGTATATATTCTTTAACAATATATCTTACTCTATCCTCGTTCATAAAAGCATTGAAATCCATTAGATCATTTGACAAACTTTAAACATTATATCGTCGTCGTTCAACAAACATATCCAAAACATTTCCACTGCATTTCCAATTCTTGTTTCGTCAATTTTGCTGGGGAACGTGACACCGCCACATCTAATCAAAAAACAGTTCATATCATAATTATGAGATATTATATGTTAAAACTATCGTTTTATAGGTAAAATTTAGGTAGGAAAGTATGGAGTTTCTATATATCTCAGGATAAAAAGAACATTTTTGGGTAAAACTGTAGCTGTAAATAAAAAAATTGTTAACATTGTACTTGTAAAATGAGTGTAGATTTTGAAATAAAAACGGAAGATATTTTCAGCCCAAAATCAAATAGAAAAAGTGCTATATATTGAAACTTGAAAATTGTTTAATAATTATATCAAAATTAAAACATCAGTGTCTCATTGAAACTATATAGAGAAGCTTTAATTTGAATACATACCTTTTAAATTTCAAAAGCATTTTTGAGAAATATAAATTTCAAAACACGAATTGCAAACCTTTACATGAATAACTGAAATGACCATGCAACTATGTTACAAAATCATATTTAATATTGTGTATGTTACTTTATTTCATCATTTTATAAATATAAAAATCTTTTCTCAATCAGAAATGATGTTTTATTAAAAAAGAGAAGAATAAACTATTCATATGCAAGTAAGGCAATCGTAGAAATATTTGTTTTAACTAAAAACGAATGAGCATGCAAGCCAAGTATCGAGTAGCGAAGCCACTAATAATAATTTAACAAACAGTGGCAAACGCAAATATGCATAGACGAGTCGTTGGAAGTATTAGTACGTTTTGGCACGTTGGCCTGGCACTTTTATCGTTACACTTTACCTTTACAGTTACTTGTGTAACTAGCTACATCGGTGACAAATTGCGCGTTGTAGCTCACAAAAGAAGCGTTGCCAAGTAATGGGTACACGACTAACGATACATCACTAGTTGAAATGTGGTATATAAATGATTCTAAATTAGACAGTGGTGGAGCAGGAGACTTGGTGTGTGGCCCTAAGTGTAGAACAGTGATCTCACTGGATACGCACACCTCTATCCTAAAGGTTGAAATATCAGCCATTGATAACTGTGCGCTAGAAATGCAACATCAATATACACACTGATAGTGAAACAGCGCTGAAGGCATTACAGACTAAAACCTTTGAGTCAAAGCTACTGTGGGTCCGCCTGACACACCTGAAAAACAGACAAAATATAACCATTTAAAGTTATGGTGGTAGGTACCAACACATACAGGGATTGAGGCCAATGAAATAGCTGACAAGCTAGCTAGACAAGGGACAAAGAACAACCTAATAGGCCCATGCCCTCCCTGTGGTCTAATTATAAAGTACATAAAGCAGATATTACTACAATGGAAATATGAAGTCAGAATCAAATAATGGAACAAAGTTCCTGGCCAGGAACATTCAAAAGTCTTTATAAACCTGACATCTGAGATAAACACCAGAATATTCAGTCCCAATAACGGGCTTTGTTACGGGGCATTGTCGTCTAAATTACCATATGCATAAAACTGGTAAGATTGAGAATCTAACATGTTGGCTCTGTATTGGTAAATCAGAAACGTCAGAACACATTTTGTGTGAATGTCCGGCAACATCGAGCTGCAGATTTAGATATTTTGGAGGTATGACAGAAAATGGCGCGACCATCGGAGAACAGCATGCGAAAACAGTCTTAAGGTTTATCAAGGAACTGAGAATGTTTTAACCGACAAGAAGGGGCATGCTATTGAAAGATGTTTTAGGTCGAAGTGGTTGGGGTGACGATCCTGCCTCCTGCAGTAATAATAAAGTTGTACTAATTTTTGCAGAGTTGCTATTAAAGTCTATATATAAATTATGACATGGTACATGTATCCATATAGTTCTTTTCAATTATTGTTAAATGCAAATATTTAAATATTCGCGCCTGTTATTGAAACATCCGTGCCTATTGTCTTAATTTCGGTTTATTAAATATATCATCCTGATTGGTTGATTCAAGGCCATCCGCGTTGATGATGCAATCTTCCTAAATACAGAGGTAGAAAGAGAGTTTGTCGCAAAAATTGCGGAGAAGCAGCGAAACGGGCGTGACGCTGTTATCGAGATTTGTGCGGAAGGGCCGTTTCTATGATGGGACAATCGCGAGTCGAGTAAAGTACATAATAAGTGCAAATCTCTCTAAACGAAGAGGCTGGTGAGGAAGTCAGAGTGATTACCGCTGCCCACAAGTGGACCCGGCAGCGGACGGTGAAATTTTCTTAGTGGACACTATAGTGCAAAAGGGGAGTATTAGAAGATAAAGTGGCGGCTCCTGAAGCCAAACTGCTATTAATGTTGGATAAATAGGCAAGACTCAAAAAAAAACTGGCTTACTATAAGTAAAATTCAATCCAAGGAGACGTCTCCTCATCGGAAGAGGACATGATCAAGAGCAGGAGGGAAACACTTAGGTTAGAAATTCAAAAAGACATCTGGCAGGAGCTGGGTCACAGGAAAGATTAAACAAAGAACCAGAAAGAGTAAGAGCATATGTGCCTATAAACAATTCTTATAGCGTCTTATGAGAAAGGGATAAGACGCTATGGCAGGAAGAAACGAACAACATCATTCTCCCTTCCAGAAGAAACAACCAAACGGAACTATTTCAAATACAGGAAAAACGCACCAAAAGTGAGTAAACCACCCCCGCTTATTACACACAACAGCGACAGGTTCAGAGAAATCCAATAAGGAATGGATTTGAACAAAACAGAAACTACTGAAGTGTTTGTTAGAGGCAAAGAGACGAAATATCACACCAACACATCGGATGATTACCGGCAGCTGAGGAAGCTGCCAGAAAAAATGGAGGTACTATTTCATATATACCAGCTGCCGGTTGGAAAAGAATTAAAAGTTGTTCTCCGAGGAGTTCCTCAAAACTTAGAGATGGAAGAGATTGGGATGGATCTAAAAGAAAAAGGCCTAAAATACATTTCAGTCAAAACGATGGGCAACAGGAATGGGAAATTTCCTATGGTTTTAGTAAATGCGTCCAAAAGTCAGGTTGGGAAGAAGATATTCCAAATTAAAGATGTTCTGAAAGCGAGGATCACCGTGGAGACCGAAAAGAAATCTACAAGAGTCCAGCAGTGTTACCGTTGGCTTAAATACTGACATATACAATATCGATGTACTACTCAACAAGTGTGTTTTAAATATGCAGAAAATCATGCCATATGAATGCGATTTAGCCAAAGAAACACCACCTAAGTGCTTCAACTGTGGCGACGATCGCAATAATCGCTGCCAATGCAGTGCAGTACTCACTTCACCCTGAAGCAACAAAGAAGACAAAAACCGACAAGTTGAAAAAAATTATGTCTTCCGAAAGAAAAGAAGGCGTAAGCTATGCAGAAAAGTAGAAACTTAACTGAATGAAGAAATTCGAGATATTTTGAAAGACATATTACCGGAGGTAATTAAAGAATTTTTTTAAAGCAACAATAGATTACAATAATAATTCGACGTTTATTGCAATTTGGAACGCCAACGGCCTTAAATCCAAAGAGCGAGGCCAGGTCGAACTATTTCTCAGAGAAGAAGATATAACATTTTTGTTCGTCTCAGAAACCTATTTTCGAAATGGAGGCTCATGGAATATTCCGGGTTTTAAAACAAGATACGATAGGTAGTCGTGGAGGAGGAGTAGCGATGTTTTCGCAATCCCAAGTCTGCTTTTTAGTAATTAACTTATTACTAGTAATTGGCTTAGTAAACAGTGAAGCGGTGGGTATAAGTGATCGGTGGTCAGGAGTTTTGCTGGCGATGTACATAGCACCTACAAATGTCATGCTAGAAGAGGACCTAATAAAAGTGTTTAGCCATGGAAAAACAATAGTGGGAGGATATCACAACGCCAAACATAGTGCGTGGAGATGTGGAACGTCTAGCGAAACTGGAAAATGCGAAGTTTGAACGAAAATAGAGGGGTATAAAAGTGCACCCGCTGGAGTACAGTATAAACATTCCTACGCGAGGCAAAAGAGATATAATAGATTTTTATATATTGCATAAAGTAAACAGAAATCTAAAAGCCAAAGTAGAGCACGCATTGGATTCTGACCATTTTCCAGTGGTAGGGGTTTTTAACTATTCAGCAATGGGCAAGTTCGAATAAATTAAAAAACAATTTGTCCAAATACGTGTCAAAAATGGAAAAGTGCAATACCAACTATAGGATCTACACAAAGGAAGGCATAGAGAGCACAGTAGAAAGCTGGATAACAGAAATGCAACAAGAATTTATTCAGAGTCAAAGAACTACTACACAAGCAGTTCACAGATGCAGACGAATAGCGAAAACTGGAAGAATGCTGGGAAAAAAAGGTAAGAGCTGTGCAAAGAACAGATGGGCTCATTCTAGAGACAACCGAGTGAAAATACAGTACAGAACATTGCAAAAAGAAGTTGAAAGAATAATGCACAGGAAAAAGCAAGAACACTGGGAAAATCTAATAACTGAAACAAATGAAGAAAAAATATTTGTTTCTGGAAATCGATGAAAAGCGTAGGCAGGGAGAAAGAGCCCAATGCTCAACAAAAAACAGGCGATAAGTGAGTCTACACAGAGGAAGAAAAATCAGAAGCCATAACGCAACATCTGGAGGAGCAATTCTCATACAACGACCCAACAGACGACGATACTGAAATGAAAGTGGCTAGAGCAAATTCTCAAACAAAAAAGCGGACGACAAATTTCCAAAAAAAGTTTAAACCAGAAGAGATACAAGAGGCTATAAACAAACCCAATCGAAGAAAATCAGCAGAGATGGACGACATTCCAAAGAGGACTATTCAATACCAGCCAAGGTGGTAGCTCTATTAACATCAATATACAGTACAATAGTGTCAGCACACCATTTTCCGGATCGTTGAAAAAAAGCGAACGTAATTACGATACCGAAGAAGGACAAAGACCTCTCTATATTGAAGAACAGGAGAGCCATCTCACTGCTGGACGGACTTTCTAGAATCATAGAGCGTTTAATTAAAGTTATGATTGAGAAGTGGACAGAGGAGAGAAAGGTGTTACTTCCGAATCCTTATCCGAATCCGAACTTTTTCTCCGACAGAGGAGAAAAAGTTTGGATTCAGGGCAAAGCTGGCAGCAACCCAGTAAACTGCAGTGTTAGACGGAATGATCAGTGAATCCACTGATAGAAAGATAAACTCTCAAAAAGTAATATGTGCTGTTCTCGATGTAGAGAAGGCATATGATGGAGTATGGCGAGAGGCAGCGACATACAAGCTAAAAGCAATGGGACTAGAAATGGATTTGGTGGCAACAATGCAATCGTTTTTAATTAGAAGGAAATTTAGTGTGAAAATTAGAGAAAAACTGTGGAGAACAGCAGAAAGGGGAGTTCCCCAAGGATCCCCCCCCCCTGAATAAATTAGTAATTGAACACAATCTTATGCAATCTATTTATACAAGACCTTCCGGATAAACGAAAAAAAAAACAAAGATCACGAATTACTACAGTTTGCAGACAATGTAGCAGTATATTGGAATGGACATGTATGACAAAGAACAGAGCTTGCTTTATAACGGATTACGGAGTATTGCAAAAAGTGAGAAATCAACATAAACCAAGATAAAACAAGAGTAGTCTGCTTTGGAAACCGAAGGCCAGCTTTCAATCAAAGAAAGCCGAATATCTTGGTTGCACTTCCGTCCGTTAGCTCAGCTACAAAGCATATATCAAAAGAATAGCGGGTTTCGCAATGAAAAGTGCCAACTCGCTAAGAAGCGTTCTAACACAAAATAGTGGACTAAGCACAAGAAACAGGATGAACTTCTAAAATCGGCGCCGTGTTACAGCCAAGAACTTTGGGCGAGAGCAGGCCAAAAAACCCAGAATAAGCTGATAAAAAAAAATGTGTACGATTGCCGATTGCCGATAAATAAATTTTGGAAATAGTAATGTAAATAAATTTGGATGGAGACTTTGTTTTATTTTCAGAGAATGGCGCCCAAAAAAGAGAAAATATGACAATAGTTATATCAAATTCGGATTTCTTTTTCTTCTTATTCAGCCATTGAATATCCACTGCTGGATGTAGGCCTCCCCTTTCTCCTTCCATTCCGAACGGTCCAT
>WYDF02087824.1:0-10201 GCA_009867245.2 Adranes taylori | reverse complement strand
GGGTCGTATTATTAATTGTTAGTTGATGCAAGACGAACAAAATGAGCAGGGCGGGGTTGGAAGGGGGGTTGGAGGGGGTAAGTTTGGGTGATCTCGCAGGCAATTTCACTGGTCCATTAGTTGAAAGCACTCTTCAATTAAGGTTTTCCCCCTTTTCTCCCAAAACACCAAACATTAAAACCAAATTGAACTTATAATCTTTTTTGCTTTACCACATGTGGATTTTCAGTTGGTCTACTGAAAATCTTAATGGTCTTTATATATATCTAGTATTAGGTCTTTATATCTAGTATTATTAACATTGCAATGGGCAATATGTAATTTTTCTCTGTCAAGTGTTAATGTTTTTTAGTTGTGTTCTGGATTTGATATGGATGTTATCATTTAAAATGTGTGTTGCATCTGTAAGAAGTAATTGTAATTGAATATCTGATAGGACTATCATTTTACACAATTTAATTTTGATATTACGTCGAATACTACTAATTTATGGTTACTAACTGTATAGGTAATTATTAATATATTACATAACTTTATGGCATTTTTGTGTCAAGTTTTAAATCCCTAAAAAAAGTTAGAATTGCACTCTTTAATTAGTGTTTTCTCTCAAAACACCAAACACTAAAACCAAATTGAACTTATAATCTTCTTTGCTTTACCACATGTGGATTTTCAGCAGAACAATGATGGTAATTCTGTCTACTGAATACCCCACAATTAGTAAATCTTGTTTCATATGACCACGGTACTTTCTTAGGAAAGTTAGGATCATCTTTACATTTTCGTAAGTACCACCTCTCAAACTGTAATCGTCGTTGACAGTCATTGTCTTTTAAATCTTGCACAATCGTTGGCTTGTAAGGGTGGTATTTGTTTTTTCTCAAGGGTTTGTCTACAGAATTCTAGTTTCCCGAATCACACGGCAAACTGATGAGCTGGGATTATTGCCAATTGCTTGCAAAATATTATTTCGACGTATATCAGCATCGTTAATTTCATAATTAGCTCGCTTTTGTTCGAAGCTTCCACAATTCAATAAATTGCTAAGTATCCTTCTAGAAATTGTCTTATGTGGTTGTATTCTCTCTGGAAAACATTCAGCGTAACTCGTAGAAACATTTTCACAGTTTCTGTTTGCTTTAAAATACACTTCTAAAGGGGCCCCACAGAACTAGTCAAAGACTAGTTCTGAGACTAGTCAAAGACTAGTTCTGAGTTTCATTTATTATACAATTTTTGGTCACCTGTCTACAACAAACTTATACATTAGATAGTCAAAGACTAGGCAAAACTATGTATTTTCATAAAATATATTGCAACTTAATGTTCCTATTACTATAACAACGCTGCTACAATAGTTTGAAAGCACTTACCTTAGATCAGACATCATAAAAACTACGTTTTCACAAATATTTTTATAAAACGATGTTATCTCGTTCACTTTCAGTTGTCAACTAAACATGGCGACTCGACTGATCGTAGTCACCGACTCGTAGGTTTCGTCTTATTGATGATTTGTCAAAAGTGTCACGTGATTCTATTGAGTGTGTGACTTTTATTTTCTTGACAATTCATATGGTGCAATATATGTTATAAGTTTCTTATCTCTTTCCTACTGCATAAAATTAAAATCGCTTTTCTCACTGCTAAATAAAAACAAATGCCTGTGCATAATATATAGCCTAACTTCGTCCTTTTCTAACAACAAGGACTCATTCTGGTTTTATTAAAAGCATTTCTTTTGAATTTGTGGATAAGTGATATTTGTGTGTATTATACAAGGGCTGTCAAATGTATTTAAAAGTTCTAAATACAAAGTGACTAATCAATCAATCGTGTATAAGTCCTGTAAAATTGTTAACTGTAAATGTATTAACTATTAACTATTGCATGTAAAGTATTAACTATTACATTTTGCAAATGTTATATTGTTATACTGCTAAACTGTTATTATCAATATTGTTATTAGTAACTGTTGAGTAAAATTTGTATATTATTTTGACTAATACTATGGCATCTTGTACCAATACAAGCGCAAACAGTTCACAAAAGGTAGACATTTTACTGTTGAGGAAAAAAACTTGTTAACAATAACCATAAAAATTCATCGAAATACAATTTAGAATTTAGTCCTAGACAACATCTGAATTTCGTTGCAAAGTTTACAACTAAATTTTTTTTATACTTTTGAAAATTTACAAAAATTTTTGTATTCATTATACTCGTACAAGTGTATACAGAAGATTGCGCGAATGCAATGAAGCTAATGTGCTAAGTCCTCCAAAACGATCTCAGCGATAAAGATATGTTTTATACTTTATAGACGAGGATGTGGAAACGGCGATTAGAAATAAAGTACATAATTTTTTTGCCGACTATAGACAAACTTTTGACAGTAATTATTGATGATCCTGAGTTACAAGTCTTGAAATGGATGACTGTTCAAAATATTAAAGTAAATAAATTTTTCATATGAACATAGAAACAAAGATAGTAGACTGATTGCAAAAGAGGATATAGTTTTAATTGAGACGTAAATATTTGCGATAAATTAAAAAATATCGGGAAGGGGGTTGAAAAATTTATTACATGGACGAAACATGGATAAACGCGGGACACACAGTTAAAAAAGTCTAGACACACATGTCAATAAAAAAATGCACGAGACACATTACTAGGAGGATATTCTACTGGTCTGTAAAATATTCAGGCAAGGACAAACGATTAATAATAGTTCACATTGGATCAGACTTGATTTTATAGAGGGAGGTTTTTTAATATTTGAATCAAACAAAAGTGGTGATTGAGACGAGGAATTAAATTCAAACATTTTTGAACATTGGTTACAAAAAATTACGCCTAAATTGGAAAAATTTGAAAACAATTGCGTGATAGAAATGTGGATAATGCTCTTTACCATAGCCGAAAAATTAATCAAGTGTCTATAATAAGCTCCAAAAAAAGTCGAGATGTAAGATTGGTTAATCATTACGATTCGTCAATGACTCGTGTGGAGTTATTATGGTTTATTCGGCAAAATAACACTAATGTAAATATTAATGTTGTTGATCAATTAGCTGGTCAACACGGAAAGACAATTCTTCAACTCCCACCATTTCACTTTGAACTAAATGCAATCAAACTTATTTGGGCACAAGCAAAAAATGATGTAGCCAGAAATAATTCTACGTTTAAATTGTTTGACGTTAAAAATTTATTTTTCCATGCACTTGAAATCATTACTACCGTAAATTAGCAAAATGCTCTAAACCATGTTTTAAAAATTGAAAATCAAATGTGGAACTTGGATTTCGTAATATACATACAAATAGAATCACTTGTAATTAATGTAAATACCAATTCTGAATCAGAGAGTTCAGAATATGAGGAAATTTCAACAATTGTAATTACGAATTATTCCTTATATAGCTCATTAGTATAACATTACTTTTATACTATTATTTTTACTATTATATTATATATAATTTATAATTTTTAAATGTAAAATAGCCTACCATGTAATTTTGATCAGATTCGCTCGTTAAGTGTGTGTAATCACACACATTCAGCACCATCAACCTCATCTTTACCGAGTCTCCAAATTCCCCTTCTACACATTCATTGACCGCTCAGCTGCTACCCCTGCCTTTCTCACAATAATATACACTTCTTTTGTTCCTCCATTACCACTTATCATATACCACAAGTACCTAAAGCATTTTACACATTCAATCTTCTCACCACTCATTTCGAATCCCTTTTACTTTCTCTGTCCCTTTTCTTATATATTATTATTTTCCCCCATCCACTTAAAGTTCCCTTTATATCCATATATCTATATAATCTTACTGTAATCTCTTTCATTTCCTCTCTCCTACCAGCCATACACACAATACCGTCCGCATAGTTTAGCGACGTATATTTTTGTTTCCTAAAACCACCTCATCCACCTTGTCCTTTCTTTTACTTTGAGTCTAAATCAGACAAGCATATATTAAATTGTCTTGCACTAAGCGAACATCCCTGTTTTACTCCTCCATGTACATTAAACCACTCCAACTCTTGTCTGTACCCTTGCGTCCTCATACAATCGTTTAACATTCATCCACACATTTTTATTTATTCCTACCTTATTCATGCTCTTCCATAAATATTATCCCTCTAAGTTGTTGGACGCATATGTTAGGTCCAGAAACAACACTTCAACTCCTTCCTTTCCTATCTTCTGATTAATAATGTACTTTAAGGTCATTATAGTATCCATTGTACTTTTTCCCTCCACAAAACCTCTCTGCGTACTCGACAATACTTTTTTTCATCTCTTTCCAAATTCCTATTTACTCCTATCTACTAGATACTATTCGTTACCGTTATCGTTCTCCCTATATAACTTTTTACATCCGTCCTATTTCCTGTTTCGTACACTGGAATCATTTCTCCTTTTTTCCAATCCTCTGGTACCATCCCCTTCCCTTTCCATATCTGATTCATGCACCTTATTACCGCTTTTACCCCGTCATCATTTAAGCACTTCCACACATCCATAGGCTCACCATCTGGACCAGATGCTCCCCCACACTTTATCCTTTCAATTTCTTCTTTCATTTCATCTTTCCTAATCTCATTATTTGTTTCACTCCAGTCATTCATTTCATTCCTTGTTATCTTCAAACCCCCTCCTCTTACTTCATTGCCCCCTACACTTTCCATACATTGATTTTGCCATTAATTTTAATTGCCACTTTCGCATAACTCCTTTTCTCCCACTGCCTATTTTCCTTAAATATTCCCATATTTCTCGCTATGATTTGAGACTGTTCATTATTTAAGAATAAGACTGTAAGAAAACATTGAAGCTTAAAACGAAGAACTGTAAATACATCTGGAATATATATATGGGCACATTTATGTATGTCAAAGAAAAGTGTACCAACTAGTTGAAACATACCTGAAAATCGCATACAACTAGTTCGAATCAATTCTACAATGGAAGAAAAGAAAGAAACGAAAACATGAGTACCACAGGGATCGATATTAGGGCCTATACTTTACTTACTATATGTACACGACTTAGAAGATATAAAAATGGAAAATAATTACTACAGTTATGCGGATGATATGGTACTAGTATTCACTGGAAACTGTTTAAAGACACTTCAAAATAAAATCCAACGAAATTTAGATAAATTTAATCACTGGGCAAAAAGCAATAATTTAATAACCAATAAAGTCAAAACAAAATATATGATACTCGTATCAAATAACAAAAATAAAAAGATACTATTCATCAAAATAAAAACAGAAGAGACGAAATTAAAAGAAGTAGAAGAATATAAATATCGTGGCATATGGATAGACTGAAGATTCAACTGGCCACAGATTTTTCCGATCAGTTTAAGAGCTTATAAAATTAGTCCAATTAAGCAAGGCACCAAGCAGCGCGGCAGATTCTTCCAGCATTGTAGGCTGGTGGCATTCTTCTACCCAACCACCCACGGTCATCACCATTCGTACAGCATGTTTATATTAGATATAATCATTTTTAAATATACTTTTTTATTTTACTTACTACTAAAAGACATTTGGCCATAAAATGATTGACGAATTTTGAAAATAATGTGATTTTAGATTTTCTGTTCTCCTGTAATTTTTTTATATAGATTTCCTAGCATTTTGACCTTTTTCTGGAAAACTATGAGACATAAAAATGATTTTTTATGTATTTATTTTAAAAAATTCTAATAACCGCTTACTCAGCCTCAGTTCTACTAAAATAATTCTACTAAAGTATTCTACTAAAGTATTCCAAGTTTGATTGAAATCGGTTCAGTGGTTCCCGAGAAAAAAGATTTCAAAGAAAAACCGTCATGTTAGTAATCGTATATAATATTTATCTTTAAAAATAATTTTACTAAATACAAATTGACAGCGCTGTCTTGTACAATGTTCATTACATAAATGAACCATGCAGTCGATTGTATGAAACAGCAGTTGATAAGAAGGATTGAATTGGAATGAAAAGGATTGAATTCTTTGTGCGTCCGCGGTTAAAGGGCAATTAGTGTAACATCTATCCGTCCACGCACTTTTCGTAGTCGGAAAATTAACAATGTTTTATATCTCTATTTAATATTTACTCAATGTTATTATGTTTTTATTTGATCTCAAATTGAGGGCTCAAAACTTCTAGAATCGTTAATTATTATTCGATATCAATATCACCGCTAAATGCGGCAGTTTTTGGTTTATCAGCTATGTATTCACACTTCCAATTGTTAGCATATCTAATTAATTCTAATAAATAGTAAATCTAATAAATAGTAAACTAATAAATAGTAAATATTTAATAAATAGCACGACACTTCTAATAAATAGTAAATATTTGGAATCTATCCACAAATGTGTGTATACGTGTTAAAACATTAGTAATTTTTATACCATAAAACTTGTTTCTTCAAATTGTCCCTATGGTAAATTAATTTAATATTTTATTGTATGTGTTCCAGTAAAATCAAACCTTATAGCAGTAAATAAATTGCCAGACTATGCAAATAACATCTAAATTTTCTGCCGACTCAGGATCCAATATCTTTCAATATGTTGTTATGCTATCAGGTATTGCACAATATTATTTCTGTTTTACATTATTATTTTTATTTATTATTTGAATAATTTTAGGTGGTTTAATAGCTATGATTTGTGGAATTAACATCGGATGGCCATCGCCTTACCTTCCATTTTTATTAAATTCAACGGTCTCGTACATTCCAATAACAAGTGATGAAGGTTATTGGGTCGCGGCTTCTGCATTCATTGGAGCACCAATAGGTGCATTTTCAGGAGCTTTTCTTATCGACTTGGTAGGAAGAAAATATTTTTTATTAGCCTTATCGCCAATAACGTCTCTATGTTTATTGGGAATTGCTTTTACAAGACAGGTATATCTACTCATTTTTGTACGACTTATACTAGCAGCAATGGAGGGTGCCATATATACTGCATTACCTATGTATTTTGGAGAAATATCGTCCCCAAATATAAGAGGTATGATTGGATCTTCAATTGCAATATCAGCTTTATTGGGTACTATATTTATCAATGTCATAGGGCCATTTACGTCCATAACTACAAGTGCACTAATATGTTTATTTATTCCTATAATACATTTTATTACATTTATATGGATGCCGGAGAGTCCATATTATTTGCTTAAAAAACTTGATGTTCAGGGAGCAAGGAAAAGTTTGCAAATCTTAAGAAGAAAATTGGATGTTGAAGTTGAATTACAAGACCTTACTGCAGCTGTTAGCAGACAAGAATCTTCACAGAGACCACACTTTAGAGATATATTTAGAATTAAAAGTAATCGAAAAGCTGTATATATTTTTTTAATATTGACTTTCGGCAACAAGTGCTCGGGAATTAGTCCAATCACTGTATATACGACAACTATATTCCAAGCTGCACATGCAAGCTTAAGTCCAGTTATTTCGGTAATTATTTATAGCGTCATCGGATTGATGGCTACTATTTTTGCATTGTTCATCGTAGATAAAATTGGTAGGCGACCTTTACTACTATTTTCCTCCTTAGGATGTACACTTGCATTAAGTGGCGAAGCTTTATATTTTACTTTAAAATATTACGATCCAGACGTGCTTAGTGCTCTAGGATGGTTACCATTAACTGCTCTCATAGCATACAACGTAATATTCAGTATGGGATTAAGTTACGCTCATGTTTTATTCCTTTCAGAACTATTTCCAACCGCAATAAAATCTAAAGCTTTATGTCTTGCCGATTCCTTTTCAGAGATACTTGCTGCTTTAGTCTCTAAGTATTTTCAAGTTATGAATGATAAAATTGACACTTTTGCGCCATTCTGGACTTTTGCTGGGTGCACTTTGATTGCATGTGTCCTTATTTATTATTATGTTCCCGAAACTAAAGGCAAGTCTTTAGAACAAATACAAATTGAATTACTTGGAGCAAAGAATGAAAACTGAAATGATTGTGATATTCTTGAAATAGAATTAAGAATACTATAAACGGTAGAGAAGTTCAAGTACCTATTGTTATTTATTATGTGCAATTGTAACATTTACTACTTAAGAAGCATGTAAGAAATAAGATTTGAAACGTATTACACTTTCATAAATAAATTGTTTTTATTATTTTGACTTTGATTTTCAGGAAGCCTTTGTTTCTTTTTAGGTCTCCCAATATATAAAGGCTCTGCTCTTTTATTATACGGACTGCTCTTTTATTTGACTGTTTTGCTCGAGCAATGACAGTCGCAGAGACCCACCTGCCCTCGTCCCTACCACAGTTGATTAAATTAGCTAGGAGTTTAAATATATACTATTTTTGAAAACATTAGGTTTATGTAGTAGTACATCTATATAATTTCTAAAATACGGACCAACATTATAAATTTATAATCACAAAGGTATTAAGAAACGATATGAAAGAATCTTTGACAGGTGCGTTATTAGTATCAATTTATGAGACTGGCAATTTAGCAATCTTAGCCTTAGCATTTTTGAGATTACACCTATAGCTTGACTTAAAATACGTATACTACTTTAAGAGTATGTTACTCAAATTATATTTATTCATCTATATAAACTACATTTGCTGTACGACAAAGAGGGAAGAACAAAGAGGGTAGAATCTATCGTGAGTCTGTTTTTATGATAATACATAACCCCTCATATAATATTTAATAGGTATGTAATACCAAGAAGGAAACACATGTCTTAAAAAGCGGCTCGTTCAAGATGTATGACGATTTCACCCATTATTATAAAGGATCATCAGCATCCTCTTTGTTACGAGCATCACGATTGTAATATTTGAAAGACTACGACTAATTCACTAAACCACTAGGTGGCTGTTTATAAAAACAGGAATCACCAGCGCATATTAGAGACATGATTGATAACACGTATATCATTTACGTGCGCTTGCATCCTTGGATCAGCCAACATCGCACAGGGACGCTTTGATCAAGTATTTGCTTTCCTCAAAATTGGATTCAAACTTTTATAAGTTTTCTGAACAAAAAAGAACGAGTTGATATGCTTGAAACGCTGTTTGCTTCACGCTCTTCAAAAACTTGTAAGGGTACTTCAAGGGCTAAAATTCCTACCAATGTTTTTGTGAGCACCCATCAATGTTTTTCTGTTGGCTTGCAACTTTTGCAATGGTTCTCATAAGATATATGCATGTGATAAATTAAAAAAACTGCCAGTGGAAGATCGAATAAATACGGTAACGTCTATGAAGCTGTGCATCAATTGTTTGTGCTCTGGTCACTTTGCAAATTCTTGCAAATCTTTATCTACCTGTAGACGATGCAATAAAAAGCATCATACTCTTTTACACCGGGATAATCTAGCAAGGTTGTCATCATCTGTATGCACTTCGCAAAATGATGTATCTTCCGCAGTGCATAGGCAAGCTACGGCTTCTCAATTGCCTTCATTTTGTGGTAAGGATGCCACCGCTAATATGCCGCTAAATCCGCATGTCAAAATCGCTAATCAAACAACTCAAGTTTGTTGAGGAACTTAAGTAATTTTAAACTCATTTTAAGAAGAACACACAGTATTAAATTCAATGATCGTAAGATGGCAATTTATCTTTTTGACAATCGGGTGTAGATTTGTGCCTCGGAATGGAAAAGGGGGCAATAAAATGGTTTTTGGCTTTGATGCAGAAGAAGAAACTTAAGTCAGTCCGTCTTTGATTTTACTAGACTCCACGTCGAAGATAGTTTGTGCGACGTGACCGCTTACTTGAAAGGTACAGGGGCGGATTCGAATGTTAGAAGCATCCAGTTAGACAATAATTAACTTTCATCTTATATACATACTGTTACGTGTTTAACCTGTTAATGTTTTCAAATATATTAACAATAAGTCGTTTGCTCTTCTTGGCTAATTCTGGAAGGCCAGAATACGCAACAAAGTTCTTTTATCGACTGTTTTACTGCATGTCATCCAATACTTAAGGTAACAGACACAAATGTAGAGCGTTCTTAGACTCAGGATCTCACTCCAATTTCGTTACTGATAATTTATGTAACAGATTGAAACTAAAACGTTCTAAGGCTAATTTTTTTTTGCGTAGGAAGTGGAGAAACCTTCAAAAGGCGCCGGATGCCCGTGCATCCGACAGTGTGGGATTTTTACCCTAA
>WYDF02087813.1:0-10971 GCA_009867245.2 Adranes taylori | reverse complement strand
TCTGGCGTGCAAATCACCTATTTGAAAAAATAAATAACTGGCGTTAATTAACACATTTTAATGTGTACTTATATATACCCCTTACTTATATATATATATATAAATTTGCTTGAACAACGACATGATTGAAGAGAATTTATTATTTTTATTTACGTTCATTGTGATTTTTCTTGTGCTATTTAATATGTGAAATTAAATGTCAATTTTTATAATTACATATAAATAAAATATGACCTGGTAATGGATAGTCGTTTTACGACTGGTTATCATCTAGTCAACAAATAACAAACATCAGCATTTAAAATTTCAAACCGCTATGTTACTGATCTTTTCCAAGAATACAATTATGGAAAGTTTTTCCAGCTTGTAAATGGTGTTCGATTTTTGTCAATAATAAAATTTTTGAAATATCTCATTGCACCATTGACTCTATAAAATTGTTGATTTTGTTCGTCATATTAGATGTAAATTGAATTCATCTTTGAGTAAGTAATAATTAGAGATATAAAAGGATAAGTAAAATCAGACTACGTACGAAAATGGTGCCCTTTGAATTGATGTGGATTTTTTTAGAACTACTTGAGCTATTTTTGACGAGTTGGGACTATTGTTTAGCTTGGATACAAACTAATATAACTAAAAACGAGCAGAACTTTATTTTAATGTATTATCATATATCACTATTTTCATTGTTGTTGATTAAAAAATGCAATAAATTGTAATAATATCAATAAGATAAAAAGGATAGATATATAACTTTGTAAATGTGTGTTCTCAACTTAATATTTGTTTTAATAGATTGTTTTCATAAACGAATTCTTTAGATAAGAGATTTTTGCCGACTATGTACATTCAGCACTCGTGTAAACTTTCTGAGAGGGTTCCTATAGTTTGTTTATTTTACTTGGATTTGATTTTATCTAATTGTACATAATTTGTTTTAAAAATAGAAACTATACATAGTTTTATTTTTATAATTGAAATAATTTGAATTTAAATTCGAAATTAATTTGAAATAATTTCCAGGTTGATTGATTCTTATAAATCTATATACTATTTACAGAATTTACACACATTTATAAGAAAAGAAGGAATATGTAATATAATAGTACTCATTTTTACAGGGATAAATTACGGGACCTATATATTTAGAGAAAATATTTAGCAATAAATATTTCAATGTTTATAGAATAAAAATCTATAAAAAGTTGATATCCCGCATTAGTACGTTTCAAATGTTCAAATGCAAACTTAATCACACTTGTTAGGCAATTTTCAAAAGGTTTTTCTTGTTTATGAATACGCAAAGCGAAAATATTAAAACCTTGAAACAAAAATTTGCTACATATAATAATGTTCTTTTCACGGCCGACTATAAGGGGGGCGGGAGGCAAAAGAAGTTTGTTCTCTTGGTGACTTAATACCGCCACCAGCCCCCGCCCCCCCCTTCATGGTTCGAGATTAGCAAATAAAGCGATAAGAAATAAAGATAAAGGGCCGATTTTAGTAAGATTAAATAGTTGGGTGGAGAAATTATGAGATACAAGTTAAAATTCGGTGCGAGGGAAAGCGTAGCAAGAGAGAGAATGAGCTTTTGGGTTGGTTATAAGAAATTAAAAGTTGGAAAAACGCAATGGATATGGATGAGGAAGAGAAAAATCTGTTGGCAAAAAACCAGTAGATATTGGAAAAGGTAAGAGGAACGAGACGGGAAGTGGAGAAATAGAGGGAGGAGAAGATGGATGGAATGAAGAACCAAGGTGACAAGGGGGTGATATAGATATGTTAGCTGGTAAATATGAAATTTGGACACATGAAGTGTGGAAACTAGTTACACATGATAAAAGGAAAAGAAGTAGGAGGGAATGTATAAAGGAAAAAAAGTGCAAGGGATGATAATAAAAAAACAGAAGAGATGTAAGAAGGTACGGAGATATGATGTCTAAGGGTGAGAGAGGGAATACGATAGAGGATAAAGTGAGTGAGAACGAAGTTTGCAGCTTGGAAAAGGTTGGTATCTTGAAGGTGGTATTATTGAAATGTTGCGGGATTGAAAAACAAAATTGAGGTTATGGAATATTTGGAATCGTTTGATATTATTGGGTTAGGGGAAACGTGGGTTGAAGATAGGTGGATTGAGTTAGAAACAAAATTACCTAGGGCTTACAATTGGAAAATGCAACTGACTAGAAGAACATATGCTAAGGGGAAGTCAACTGGGTGGGATAATCACGGGGGTAAGAATTGGAATAAGGTAGGTACGGGGATTGAAGGAAATGGATAATTATAACTGCGTATATAAATAAAGAGTGGAAAGAGCTTATGAGAAAAGTGAGTGACATGATAAAAATGGAAGAGGGGAATTTAGATATGATAACATTAATTGGAGATTAGAATGTGAGAATTGGGGAAAATGGAGATAGGTAGGTGGGAACAGATGCGGTATGTGGATAGAAAATGTAAAAATAAAATAATGAATGTAGAAGAAAAGATGTTTTTAGATTGGATGGAAGAGGAGGACTTGATGTGGTAAATGGATACATTAATGGGGATTGGGAGGAGGTAACTTTTAGAGGACATGGTGGAGGATTCGTAACAGATTATATGGTAACGAATGATAGCGCAAGTGCATGTGTGGACCTATTCTTTGAGAATAGGTGATCGTCTTGAGTCTGACCATATTCCAATAGAATCGGGGTGGAATTTTAATTGGGTAACATATTGGGAGATTGAGAAAAATGATTAGCGAAGGTTAAGTGCACAAAGGTATTATTGGAGTGAAAAGGACAAAAGAATGATGACAGAAAGATTAAGTAAAGTTAGATTGGAAGAAAACAGTTGCATAAGTGAAGTAGTGGGTTAGGTAGAATAGAATTTGGAAAGGAAAGAAGGTAGGTACAATGGTAAGAGTATTGGGTAGAAATCAAATGAGGTAGACGAAACATGGCTGAAGAGAAAAGAAGATAATAGAAGTATTGAGGAAAGTCAGAAAAGAGGAAGTAGTATAGTGGGAGGAGTATAATGAGGCAAAAAGTGAATGGAGAAAAGAAGATATGAAAACAAAAGTTAGGTGTGAGCGGAGAGAGAGAGAGAGAGGGGGGGGGGGGCTTTAAATAGTTTACGTAATGAACGAGAGATGTGGAAGTATATGGTGAGTAGGTGTCTTATGGGGGAAGAAAGAAGGGGTTGTAAGATAATTTTGAGTGAAGTGTTGGATATAAGTGTGGAAGAATATAAGTGTGGCAGGAGATAAGGAAGATGTAAAAAGGTAGCGCTCCTGGACCTGACAAGATTCCGGTTGAAGTCTGGGGATGTTTAAGTGAGAGAGGATTAGAAGCATTAGTCAGGGGGGTTTTATAAAATATGGAATGGAACAGATAGAATTCCGGAAAAGTGGAAAGAAGGGGAAATTGTTCCAGTACACAAGAGCGGTAAACGGATGATGTGGAAAATTACAAGGATGTGAAAATAATGGAGGGGTTATACAGATTGTTTACGAGGTTAAAAAATGTGTGGTTGGAGGAGGGGTTAGAGTGAATGGTATATTATCAAGCACTTAGGCAGGTTTTGTTAGAGACAAGGGGACAGCGGACAATATAGTTATCAATACAGTGTCGTTCGTAGATTTGAGATCTACTTTTGATACAATTGTAAGGGTTATGGGAGAAAATGGTTAAGCTTGGATTATCTGGTAGGTTGGTGCGTATAGAACTCTGTGCGTCCGCTTTCAGAGGCCCATTGTGCTAACATCTATCCGTCTGCGCACTTTTCGTAGTTGGAAAATGAACATTGTTTTATATCTCTATTTACTACTTCCTCAATAATTTCATTAAATAATTGAACACATGATTTTTACATAGCTTACCGTGACTTTAATACCGGTGTCAAGTTTGTTCATTTCTTGCCTAAGAGTCTCCACGAAGCCAGTAATCGCGTGCTTACTTGATGGATAAGCACCAGTAGCTGCGACTGGTACATAATGACCAGCTAGACTATTAATACAGACCACATGACCTTTGACTTCATGAGCACGCATTATTTTAATGGCTTCACGTGTTGCAATCATTGTCGCCATAACGTTTGTATTAAATAGTACTTTCCAATCTTCGCTGCTTTGTTCTAAAAATCAATTTAAACCAAAGTGTAATGTACTTTATAGCTACTGTGCAAAACAAGGAATATCAAAACGTGAAGTTAGATCAGATTGATATTCAAATAGTCATTACTCAATGGAGTCTTTCAATTTTGGTAAGTTAACCAAAAGACTATTTTCCGCCTTTTCAAATTTGTCAATGGCGTCATCTCACTTTTGCCTGATAAAACCAGACGAATCAGTATTATAGTGCGATGTAGCAATTCATCAAATGTTGTTCTTAGATGATGTGAAATGCACACATTTGTGAAATGCATATTCCAAGTGGAATTGATACGTACGAACATATGCGCTCCTTTGATTCGTGCTAGTTTATCGACAATCGACTCTACGCGAATAAGCCCGGATGACGAATGTTGGCCATATGCACACATCGCCTTGGGACCGCCTTAACAGTAACTGTCTAAGATTGCCTAATATTTTGGCTACAATGAAAAACTTTATTACCATTAGGAGACTTTCTCTCTATGGTTTTTTATAGTTCATTTTTATTAAGTGTATTTGACTGAAGCTGTTTCTAAATTTTTAACTAAATAACAATAATTTTGACCTGTATTAGATTACTTCTAGTAAATATTTATTGCCTCTATCAAATTTCCATAAATTAAATTAAGTTTACCGCATAAATTTCCAGGGCGTATTATTCCAGCATTATTGACAAGAACATGCACCGGACCTAAAGTTTGAGCAACTTTTTCAAAAACAGCTTTCAAAGCGTTCTCATCTGTAACATCGCATTTTATTGGATGGAACAGATCTTTACCCACCGTTAAATTGTGTTTTATATCGATGAGACGTTCTTCTCTCCTAGCCAAACCGACTGTCTAAAATGCAGAGGTGATGAAGTACAGAATAAATGACATATTTAACTAAATCAATATAATTAATTAAATTCTTTTAAAATGATTTTAAGAATATGTTCCAATAATTAGCGCAAATCAAATACAATATGTGATTTTTGTTTGTGGATATATTATGCTAAACAATGGGAGTGTAGTGACAATAGTTCAAAGGTCTGTAGAAGTCCCATGAGTTCATGCGATTCTATTGTTAGTTTACAGATGTCGCTTGTACGTAGTGGACCTGTTATTTTGGAACAGATACGCCTTGAAAATGATTATATACCTGTGACCGACTTACGCAGTAACAGGACAACTGATTTCACCGGGGATCGGTTTTGTTTCACTTAAATCAACTTCTACTTCAAAAATAATTTTAAAGAGTTTATAAAAATGTATCCTTGTAAAAATATTTTAATAAATTAATACCCATCTCTACTTTTCTCCCGTCCAGATATTTTGTTCGCCAATCTCTACATTTCTCGCGTAAACATATTCATGTATACGTTGGAATCGCACAACATAAGTAACCATAGAAGCAAAAATTTATGCATAATGCATAAGCATGTGGGGAGCGTGCGTGCTCTACGCATGGATATCAACCGATATGATATATAGGCAGATAGAGGCACAAAATACTCGCTGATACTAGCTAGTATACAGTACTTCTAGTACGTCGGAACAGGTGGAACTGAAACACAATCTGTTCCTAAGGATCAATCTGTAACAGCTAGTACCAGTGATGAATCCAAGGGTGTGTCCGGGACCCCCCTTATTAAATGTCTCCCCTCCCGGAGTTAATCTATGAAATGTAGTTTATGTGTGGCCCGACATTATCTAGGAAGGTGCTTTTTATTTAAAAAATGTGGAAATGGGACCTAAAAGAAAGAAAACATCAAAACTGTAGTTTATGTGTGGCCCGACATTTGCTTTTTATTTAAAAAATGTGGAAATGGGACCTAAAAGAAAGAAAAAATCAAAACTGTAGTTTATGTGTGGCCCGACATTTGCTTTTTATTTAAAAAATGTGGAAATGGGACCTAAAAATAGGCTGTCAAAACCTAAAATGAAATGAGATGTTACACATTCCCACTTTATTTCAAAATAACAATAATAAATTTGGCTAAAGCGCTAAAGTACTAACAAATGATAAAAGGTTAGGTAGCTGTAATGGTAAAATTTTAAAATATATGAATTTTTTGGATTATTTAGATATCTAAAAAATTAGGAGGGAAAGCAAAGAGATTTTGTCAAATATTGATAATTCCCAAAAGAACAGTAATAGACAGTTGTCGTTTCAGAGAACTTTATTGAATTCAATATAGATAATTCAATACAATAGTACTACATCTTTAAAATATATTCATTTCGATTTCAGTAAGCTAATTCATACATAAAAGGAAACTGGTTTTTGTTTTTGTATAATCATTACGATTATTGAAATGAGATTGTAATAATAAAAAAAAATTATTGCATACAAACATAATCCACCAGCTACCCTCCACTTTCCCCCATATTTTTTTAATGTTACATGTAGACATTTAGAGTCCTGAAACTCACTGATTCAATATAAAATGAAAAATGATCGGGGCAGTCCTGGTAACAGGTATTTGTCGAAGTAGTTGTAAGTAACAGGAACAGGTCCTACCTGTTCCACAAACTAGGTTTTTCCAACTCCAGCTTAGATGCATGAGACTTTAGTAATTCCCCTAGTCTGACTCCATGCACTCATCAGGAAAATAATAATTTATTCGTCTATTTTTTCCGCTGATCGCATTAGTCATGATGGCGGCTAAAAAATGTTGTGAAGTAGAATATGCTACAATTTCGTAGGCTATAAGACAACTGCACAATTCAGATAGGAAAAAAATTGAAAGATAATGATAAATGGCTGGATACTACAGCAGATGAAATTCGAGCCTATTGTGCTTTAGTTATTATGATGTCACATGTGCGAAAACCTCGAATTCTATTGCACTGGAGTAAAAATAAGATCACTTCCCAATGCACATTCCCTCGACTGAAAAAAGTCACAATACCGTGTGTTGTGTACTGTAGTAGAGGTAAAAGGAGTGAAACTGTGTGGCAAGGCAAAGAGCGTGGAGCTGCTCTGGCTAGAGTAAGGATTTATGAACCCTTGCCGAAAATTATAAATTATACCTTATTTGAAAGCTCTTGACGCACAATGCACAGTGGTGTATATCATATCTTGGAGGCTCTTTTCGTTCAGAGGTTATAGCCCTTCAAAGTAGCCCAAAATGTCTAGAAGCAATCATTCATAAAACCCTTTAAAAACGATATTATTCACCAAAAATGCTTTATACCATAACTGTTACGTATAGCCATTTGTTCTAAAACATTAAACTTTAATAAATTATGCTTTTTCATGGTTTATTTACTAAAGAACTGTAACTGTCAAATAAATTGTAAACAATCTTAAAATCTTAAGCCTGTTATTTAGTAACTGTCAAAATTTAGTATAACAGTTACTGTATAACAGTTCTGAATAACAGGCAGTCTTAAAATTATTTACAATTTATTTGACTGTTACAGTTCTTTATTAAATAAACCATGATTAAACATTATTTATTAAAGTTTAATGTTTTAGAACAAATGGTTATACGTAACAGTTATGGTATAAAGCATTTTTGGTGAATAATATCGTTTTTAAAGCGTTTTATGAAAGATTTCTTTTAGACATGTTAGGGTATTTTAAACAGCTAAAACTTCTGAACGAAAGAGCCTCCAAGATATGATATAAACCACTGTGCATTGTGCGCCAAAACCTTTCAAATAAGGTATAATTAATAATTTTCGGCGAGGGTCCATAAACCATATTCTAGCCGTTGTTCTTCAGTTAGAAGAATGTTTTAAGGTGTACCATACAGGACAATTATACTAGGGTAGCAGTACTGGTTTATAAATTCAATATTAGGTATTAGGCATGTAAATTTTCAGGACTATATTAGTAGGTGATTTAAATGTGATTTCTCAGAGTGGGTATTTAAATATGGCATCATTGGATTTAAACCGAATGTATTTTTATTGCGCCTAATATAATGGCACACCCAAGAGAAAAGCTTTGGAGTTAAAATTTTTCATATCCTGCGGAATTTGAAGAGACATCTACAGTCGAAAATTAATAGTTACCTTGTGTGACGCACTGATATTTATTGAAATAATGTATTGGGCAATTTTATTTCTACTTACGATTATACCACATTCAACAAATTTTTTCACAATTGCCGCACCAATGCCGGCACTTGTTCCAGTGACGATTGCAACTTTACCAGAAAATCGTTCCATTTCTGATTTTATATATAAAATCAATGTAATTTATTTATGCGTTGGACGCAACGAATAAATTCGTTTGATTAAATGTGTAACAACGTGTCAATTCAAACCTTAATATTTATCAGCTGATAAAAAATTAAATAATCATATTTCCACTTTTTTATTTTTGAAATATTATATTATCAAAATGTTGTATAACGTGATAAAGAATTATGTCGAATCAGATTATCTCTGTACTTGGATTTAAATGGAAAATCTAAATGCAGTTCATGGTCATACGTATTAACTCTATTATTATATAATAGCGGAACTCTATTATTAAATAATAGCTGCTTTAAAAATATCAACATCACTTTAGCACATTTATACACTGTTGGCTTTAAGTTTCGAACAAATAATGTGGCACTAAAATTCGTTTAAACTGTATGTTATTATAAACTTTTCAATTAAAAAGAATTTTAGAGTTCACACAGGAAAATCCTTGAAACCATTTCTGGTAACTTTTGATTTACATTAGTAAATATACTCTAAGGTGGCCAGATTTAAACATTGGTGAAGCGGGACGCTTCGTCACATTTGTTTGCTATGTTACACGGGCCGCACATTTTTGGTGAAGAAGAAAAACATGTAATGAAGTTAGAAAATCTAACCCCCTTTTTCCTTTTTTTTTGTGAGTAATGATAACCTTTTTTGTCCATCCTTTCCGAAAATCGCGCCAATTCGGGACAAATGCTATAAATTCGGGACCAAAAAATAGTTGTAAAAAATCGGGACAGCGACTGAAAATTCGGGACTGTTCCGGGAAATTCGGGACTGTCCTGGAGGCTCTGTTCGGGAAATTTGGGACGTATGATCACCTTATATGTACAGGATGTGTATTTAGGGACAGAATTGCGATCTTCCAAACCAGAAGGTTTAAAATTGAGAAGAAATTACGTACTGGTGAATAATTTACAAGTACTGCGCACAGAGGAGAACAAACTAGTTACTCCACACAGAGAAAATGTTGTTGAAAATTCCCTATCTAAAGTGAAGTATTTTCTAAAATTTTGTGCTTATTTGCAGAACAATTTGCAAGTATCCACTACTAACAACACAACTCTACTGCAAACGATTTGTAGTATTTGACATTAAAATATTACTAACTATAAATTGATTTAGAACAGCATTTAGAACAGCAATTAATTAATTTATTTCTGCATTCGATTTCCAGATTCACTGCTACAAAGTGTTATCGGTTACTTAATTTAATAAGTAATTTCATAATTATTAATTAACAAGTAATATAAATCGTTAAATAAATTTCGATCATTGAATAACATCCCTCATTTCGACCTATTTGCGTACTCATCAGGCAAGTGCATGTAACAGTTTCAATCTAATGGTACATTGTGAAAAAATCACTATGGATCTATAGTCGCTTAAAAGCACTTGAAAGTGTATTTTTATCATTGTACCGTTAAAAAACAGTTTTGTTAGTAAAAACACAATGTACCCCTTATATACAATGTACCAGTTTTTTCACAATGTACCATTAGATATTAGTTCTTATCCAATTGTAAACAAATTACTAATTTGTTTATCTATTAACATTCAACATTGAACCTTGTTGAACAATTAGATAATGTATTTTGCTAATACATATTAGTATGTACTATTTAATCAAATTAAATAATAAATGTAAATCAATGTAATGTAATTGTCTTGATAGTAGTACATATACATAAGTAATTTAATATGAAGAAATTAACATACCTATAATTGTTTGCTTGCGTTAGGAATTATTTTTATTGTGTGGAAAGATGGCAATCTTTTATTTCTTGGGTTTTTAAATAATTATGCAAACAATCTATGTATGTAAATATACGCCCTACATCTTAAACGTCATTAATAAAATAAGATATTACAATACTTGAAATATTGTCACGTGTAATTTTGGGTTGGCTTGGCGCGTAACCACCTTTGATTATACTGTGAACAATTGGAAGGAATAAGATTCGTCCGAGTTCGGTCCAAACCTAACTCCTTCACAAGATTAAAATGTGGAATCGACTGAAACATCGATATGATTATGGGAAATAAATCAATCCTCAAAAATATAGTTCATCATAAAACATGATAAGTTATATTTAGCAAAGTATATGCAATCCCTAATTTATAAATTACTAGCGGACCCGGCAAACGTTGTTTTGCCCTCACCTGGTCCTCATATTTGCCTACGGCGCCGCGGCCTCATACAGCATTGCCGCGGTCGGTGATATGGTCTAAATTGTCGCGGTTTTGTCGCGCCCAACGACTACATTAATTAGGTAGCATTCATTTGTTGGATTGTTCTTGTAGAAGCGAATCGTTAAATTAGATTTAGTTTAGGAATTATTTCAATTTAATTAAAAACACATCGCATATGTCGACCACCAAACGTGTAACATATATACAAGAGTTAATATAATAATTCTAACCGAGGAGATTAACCATTTAGAATAGAGTTAGTACTTATTCAGTTACACATATGCAGTTACGTTTTGTACATTAAGGGTGTTGACAAAGCTTAATAGCAGAAATGGCCATCCACTCGCGGTTCATTGGAATTTTTTTTCTAACTTAGTCTCTCATAGATGTTACACATCATTTTCGAATTGACACATATTCACTTAAAAATTCGTCGTACTGTGAAACAGTAAAATA
>WYDF02087791.1:0-10971 GCA_009867245.2 Adranes taylori | reverse complement strand
CATTTTTTACATATATAAAATATTTATAATGGAACACGTAACAAAGATAATACATTATATATATATATATATATATATAAATTAAAGTGAAGTATTATTATGGGAATTATATGTATAATTCGGTAAGTTTTAAAATTATATTTAAGTGATATTTTTAGTTTAACAATAGAAATGAATTTGAATGGAATTTGAGGAAACTGCCATATAAATTTGAGGTTAAAATTATCTATCTCACTTCTCATGTCAATCATCATAAATCTATCTAAACTCTTGATTAACTTGTAAAACGGAAACGAGAACGTATAAGGTAAATTTCCGAATTAAACGACAGGAACATAAGACAGAGATACTTTCAGCCTAGACAGAGACGAACTCAACTTCACACACTTAAGTTGTAACAGTAAAAATGAGGGATCTTGTGATTGAAAAATAACCTTACACTTCCTGAGCACCCATACGTGGTGGTTCGCGAATATGGGACAGGGTTCGTTTCGAATTTATTTTTATTGTTCTTTGAAATTTATTAATCTTTTAGTATCTTAACGATCCGATGATAATATTGCTTAATATTTGTGATTAGTGTTTAAAACTTTTTTTGTTAATGTTGTTACATTCCTTTAAAATTTTTGAAAATAAGGTTCAAAAATTTCGTGGTTCTAACATACTTCTTTTTATTAATGTTGTTTCATCATATAAACTTCATATCAAACTCATGGTTCTAACAGTGTTTTTAATCCTTCATACGTCTCGTGCATAAGTCTTAAGTGATTGTTTTTATGTTGTTTTGTTTGGTCGGCGATATGCCTAAGTTGGCCAACGCATTCTAAAGTTAAATAATTATATAAACAAGAAGTACCTTCCACTTTTATTGATTTGTTAACGAAAACAAAGAATTTGACGAATTACTCGAAGTTATAATACTAGAATGTATTAGTGTTGGGAATTTTGGTTCTACGCTCGGAATGCGATGGATCACTTCGCTCCGTAAAGATACCGCGATAAAATACTGTTCTCGTTCCCTTTAAAACACATAAATCTATCTTACACTGACAAGGAAAAAAGAACCTACAATTAAGTATATAATTCTTTTAATTAAAATTAGCTTTTTAATATTAATTAAACACATATTAGGAAATCATAATTTTTGATCCAATATTTCTTTAAGAAATGTTTTAAAGACTAACATTTTGTAATAAATAATATTAAATTCACGAAGACTACAATTTTTTACAGTTTCTATTAAACATGTGTAAAGAACATTACTGCGTCAGAGCACGCATTTCATTTAGTATACTATCCTAAAAGTATTGACTATTGAAACAGTGATGGTGGAAAAATCTACTTTAGAAAAAACTAGTTAAACCCGGTCATGCTTCGCTGTGGCTCAGTGTGATATGAAATAAACCTGAGCCTCATGTCAAATTGCCGCAGCTAGCGATATGGTCAAAATACCGCGGCCAGCGCCATGGTCAAATTGCCGCGGTCAGCAACATGGTCCAGTTACCGCTGCTTTGTCGCGGCCAGAGATGTGGTCAAATTGCCGCGGCCAGCGACATGGTCAACTTGCTGCGACGGGACGGTCATAGACTGTACGATAATGAAGACAGTACTGTTTGCCACCAACCTTATCTTTCCTTTAAGAATATTATTAACTTCGGGCAACCCCGGGACGGCCATGACTACTGCGTGTAAATAGATCGAATGCTATTATAGGTCGTTCATACATACGCACATCGGCGAGTTTCAGCGGCAGTTCCCTACAGTCTACACCAAACATATCAAGACACGACAATGATAATAAATAGTAAATGAATAAAATGTATATATATATATATATATATATATATATATATATTGTTACGTGTAATTAGTTAATTATTATTAATCTTGTATCTCGTATTATCGTACAAAAAAGAACGAAATAAAACGTAATGACACAAACAAAATAAAAAAGTAAACGAATAATGTTGAACTGCTCGTTGAAAATGTGAATAAAAACGTGTATTTTATTTTAATTAATAACTAATCAATTTTTAATTTTATCGGACTAAATTTACGCCTAAAACCTGCTCCGTGATGTCCTCTTTAATTAAAAAAAAACCGCATGACAATTGGATAAGTAATTTCAGAACCAATTATATGTTGGCAACTTCGTCCAGTGGTGATTGTGTTCAGAATATAAAATTTTGAACAGATATGCAACAATGAAAAATTCAAATACCTCTCTGAAATATGTACATATAAATGGCGCCATCACGCACGTCACACAATAATTGTGTAAAATAAATATAGCAATCGCAAATTATCGGTTATGTTTATGAAGTCAACGTAATAATATTACTGACGCCTATTAAACAAATACACATACGCATAAGCTATGAACGTACAATATAAAGCATATGAACAAAGTTCACTTTTATAATCTGTGCAGCTTTGATAGTTTATTATACTTATATTTCTTTCCTTTTCAGAACGGATTGGAATTTTATGAATGAATGTATAATCGTGATACGTCGTTACGTCGATTTGTAAACAACTCAGCTATCGCCGTTTAATTGAAATTTATAACACGTCGCGCACTCTAACGGTGTCAATTTGACAGTGCAGGATACATCTTACATCAATTTAGGCGAGTATATTTTGAATTTCTACTGTTAACATTTTAAAGAGCGATAAATACTGAGAATTACATTTCTGTTGGTTATGTACTTTATTTTCTAGATACTTTTTAAATTTGCAAAAAGATCCTTATAACGTGGTAGAATTCTAAAATAGATGCAGATAACTGTAAAATATAGTTCATGATATTTTAAAGGTTACATAAAATGTTGCTATCACATAACAGATGGCGCTGCTAACATAAAGTATGTTTATAAGAAAGATAAGCTGTAATACATATTAATTCAGATTGGCACTTTTTTTTTACAATATGACAATATTAGGTATAATATATTTATAGCCGCATAATTTCATAAATAAATTTGCAATATTTGGTTTGGTTTGGTTTCTTTTCATGTTGATCAATATAGAGGATGGTAAACGTATTATTTTACGTACCTGTGTTACTTCTAACGTATATCCCTGACTGCGGACTAATAAACAGTACTGTTTTTTTGTTGGCTTTTTTATAGTAAAAGGTGCAAAAATGTAACTGAAAAGCTTAATAGTGCAATGTAGAAAAAAATGGTAATTTGGAGTCGGATTGGATAGGGAAGGAAAGTAAGTGCGGGGCAGGATTTAAGGGACCTGAAGAAGAAATTAAGGATATAAAGGCAGATAGTTGTATTGGACCTTTTTACCAATGGATTTTCGGGGTTGTTTGAGTGGAAGTGGCTCAGAGCGTTGGTAAGGCGAATGAATGGGAGATAAAAGTGATAGGAAGTTAGGAGAAACTGTTGTATCAGACAGGAAACAGTACGGATGTTGAGAGTTCTAGGGACATTGTGAATGGATTAGAACAGTGTCGGGCAATCGGTGCGCAGTAAAAGTTTAGGCGCCGTGAAAACTTTTGTAAAGTATTTAAAATTGCTAGTGTTTTTGAACTTTTCGTTGATTTAAAAGATAATGTCACGCAACAGTTTCGGGTGACTTTTTGTCACGCAATAGTTTCGTCATTGTCTCCTCTCAAAATCTGTGTATGCAAACTGTCACGGTGACTTTCTCATAATTTACAAGTTATTTTATAAATGGATTTCAATCAATGTTGCATTATGATTATTATTTTTTATATTTGTTTATTACTTACTAAATATCGAAAAGTACACTTCTTACAAGAAAACAAATGAAATAATAAATTAAATAATACTGAAAGTTTGCAAGTCAGGGACAGAATTATCTTAACTATTTTATTATTGAGTGTATAATATATTTTAAATTATCATCAAATAGTTTGTGATGAAAATATTTGTTGAAATCATCATTTCTTCAGTGCACCGAAAAGACAGGAAGTTCCTGATAACAATATGATGACCCACGACCTGCTTAACTATTATTTGTCATTTTCTAATCATTTCTATTCTAAGCGCACGTTGACTGAAATATGATACAATTTTATAGTACATTTTTAATATTATATTAATAATAAAAATGTTGATAGACAATTTTTATATAAAATTTAATTAAATAAATGATTTTGTTTTATAATTAGATTAATTTTCTTGATAATGGGTACTTATATTGGGTACTTACATAATTGTTTTTAAATTCATGTTGCTTTCCCATTCCTAATATCAGATTAATATTTTCTTCAAATTTACAACAAACTTACAAATCTTAGTATTATTATTATCAGAGTGCTTGAACGAATTGTTTGAGGTAACGCCTCATTGTTGTGGAAGTGGGTTATTATGGCAACAAACATATTAACTAATTAAATTGTTTCCTCACTGGCTGGAGGCATTTGAAATATTCTATATATACAGTTTTTGGAAAACTTTCATGAAGCTGTAGTTGTACCAAAGTTGGCGATGTACATTCAAGCCATCTACGTAGATTCCTTAACCCCAGAAAGCTAAACTGTTCATAAGTTACGTTACAGCTAAACTATCGTAAAATTTACGACAGTTTAATTTAAAATAAAACATACTTTTTTTTAATGAATATAACTTTAATTGAACTTTAATTAAATACGATTAGTCATAACACATCATTACAAACATGTTTCTGTCAAATTTGGATATTTACAACGCAGTCGACACAGCACTTTCCGCAATGCTCAGCGCAGGTTGGCTTGTTGCAGCGACAACAGGAAACCGTTGTCATCCTTCTCTTGATGGACGGGCAAATCCCACAAATTGTTCGTGGTAGATTTTGAAGGAGAGCATGGACCCTGCCTGGCACCGGAGTTTGCGTGTCAAAGTTAGGTACTGGAATCGCTATTGAAGCCATGACTCGATAAGGCTGTGGTGTATTTCCATAGCAAATTTCCTCCTTGAAACCGGTTTCTGCCCCCTTTTAACAAGATTAGTGACGTAAATGACATATGAATTCACAAGTATAATGTTCAACATACCATAAAATACGCACAAGGGCCACCATCTAGTCTTACGGCTACATGACGTTTGATGAGACATTTGGTCCAAAGTCTCAACCGCCGCTTTTGTGGCATTGTAGGTCTCGATTATTCGAAGTTTCTTGGAGACTTGATCGATGACAGGCTTTTCGTGGCAAATGGATAGTAGCAAAACCACTTTTGAATTTTTCACCTTGTATGAAACCATAGTTTTTGGCCCATCTAAACAAAACATGCTTGTTCCTATGGCTCTGCCCGTAGGTTTTGAGGGAGGGCATGGGCCCTACCTGGCACCGGAACTTTCAGTATATCAGTATACTGGAATCGCTATTGAAGCCATGACTCGATAAGGCTGTGGTGTATTTCTATAGCAAATTTCCTCCTTGAAACCGGTTTCTGCCCCCTTTTTATAAGATTAGTGACGTAAATTCGGGTGGGATTTTTTGCTTGCCTTTTCTTAGTGTACCTACAATCGTAGGTTTGTATGGGTCTTCCAAGAGTGAGGTTGCCACTAGAACAGAGGTGAACCAATTGTCAACGGTTACGTTGCAATTGGATCCATGACAAGTTGTTGACAGCTTTTTCACAAAAACTCGGCTTGAGGTAAACTTTCTGTGTGCAACATTCTACCTGTGTAAGGAATGTCATCAACCATATATTTGGTAGCATTGTCACACATTAAAACTAACTTGAGCCCGTATTTATCCGGCATCTTCGGGATATACATCCTAAAATTACAACGCCCTCGAAATGAGAACAACTGCTCATCAATATTCAAGAAAGAACCGGGCACTCAGCAATAAATCAATCTCAAACTTCCCTCATAGGAGCAAAGTGGTCAGTTTCCCTTCTACCGGTTCGAGTGTTAGAATCATCGAACCGTAAGCACTCCAACAAAAAATCAAATCGGTCACAGCTCATAGTCGCGTGGTATCTCCCACCACTTATTTCTGGGTTGAACAGCTCGTACGATGGTAAGTGATTGTCCTTTTGGGCAGCTGAAAGAATTAATAAGCGCAATAGAGCAACAAATTCAGTATCACTCACCACAACAACAGTTTTAGTTTGTGCCATATGGTTAGCGCTCTTTTCTTGAATTTTCAAAAATAAAATTGTGTAACAAACAATTTTATTTTTGATCAGTTAAAAAAAGTCTGAAAACTTCGACCGGTCTTAGTTTTTTTTTTGCAATGTCACTGCATCCAGGTGTTATATGAATAATATGTCTGGCTAATGGAGGATCTATTTCCAACAGCCGTTGGCTTGTTTGTCCAACGATGTCCATTTTTCCTCTGAGACTAACTTTATCACAAACCAATAAGTGTCGATCACCCGTTGTGGACCTATCTTCTGTATTACTTGGCACACCATGTTACAGGGTGGTTGCGATAAGTCGGGTTGCAGCATCAACCGGTTGCGCGGTAGATGCGCCACTAGTGCTTGGTTGCGCTGCTGCATGCGAATGAAAAGGAACAGGACTTACTTTGCCAGTATTCTTCTTCTTCCTCACTGGTGCTAGAGGTTTTTCTACATCCAAACTTGAAACGTCTAACAGCTCTTGATCTGTATTGGGGTTGTAATGTGGGTCTGCATTGCTATCATCACTGTCTATAACGTCATTATATACCACATGATCTACTTCATCGTCCGATCCAGAATCGATGTCAGATTTATCACTTTCACTCTGTTGTAGGTATTGTATAATTTCATTGTCAATCCACTACGGACTCATTATCGGAACTTATTTATCACTAAAACTACTCGTAAGAAAAAAATATGATCACATTTCAATCAATAATATACCACTATAAACGAAATGGGTATGTACAAAATCCAAACGTAAAATCTAAACTATCCTTAAAACTTACGATCGATTGACAGCAGAGCAAAATTGACAACCTTCCATGGAGCGTGACTAACACTAACTGATGAAATTGCAGAAGTAAGGTTTGGGCGAGTCCATTGTTCAACTGTTTGGGCGAGTCCATTGTCGCGGGTAAAGGGGTGGAAACTAGACAAAAGAACATATCTCTCGTAATTTTTACGATAGTTTAGCTTTTTAGGGTTAACCAGGAATTTTGTCTTCGTCCGACTGATATTTGTTCCTTTAGCTTTTGTTCTATTATTAAGCAAAGAATCTACTATCACTCTCCTCTCTATTTTAGTTGCCTCCCTTTGATTCACTAGCCTGCGATGGTAGTGTATTTAACTTTTGATGATTGATTCCAATGTATCTTGGTGCGTTTAACCCGAAAATGACCTTAGTGTCTTTGCGTCACGTCAGAATTTTTCGCAAATCGCAATTTGCCAAATGTAGTATATGCCGAAAAATATCACTAATATGAAACTTCATGACAGAGTTAAATAGGTTTGTTTCGTATAAACGTATTATTTTGCGGCTTATAATAGACATAATAGAATAGAATATGTAAAATAAAAAACTCACGATTTTAGTCATTGTGTGGACGTCTTTTTGGACCATGCTTTGTTTCAGGTTTTTCCGTGCATGTACTGTTCTGGGATCATCTCGGCGCTACATCCAGCAATAGTCCGCCATCATTGTAGTATTCCATCTTCCTTGGTAACGCTTTTACATTTCTTTGATGTCCTGATGGAATCTCTCACCTATCCATCTCTTCACTAACAGCACTCAGATTCTCAGGAAAGTAGTATATATGTCAATGTGGAAATGAACCTTCAAAGTCATGGAAAAGCCTAAATTTTGGTACTTCTGCAGCATAGTCTCAACGATAGCCTTGAAATTCGGATCCTTCTTGTTGCCCAAAAACTTGGTTACTACGTCTTTGAAGGAGCCCCAGACTTCTTTTTCAGCAACTTCCATTTCTTTTTCAAAATTTCCATCTTTGCAAAGATGGAAATTCTTCTTTTTTATAATGTCCAGACGCGTAAAAACACCCTCTTTTGTTAGAAATGTACTGGAAACATTTACTATCTTTTGGTAAGACTTTCACAAATTGCTTCATCAAGCCTAATTTTATATGTAGAGCTGGAAGGAGAACATTTGTCGACTCGATGAGAGGTTTATGGAGCACATTTTTTACTTCAGGTTCCAATGGCGATCGTTGTGGCTAGTCTTTCTGTTTCCAATGATTTTTCCTGTCTGCTATCCCACTCAAATAAAAAACAAGGAAACTTTTGTACCCGCCTTGTTATCCAAGGATCATCGAATTACTTTGAGATCACAACACATGATCCACTTATAATCGTCGTACTTAATTTTCTGGAGGACAAATTGTAAATTGGCTTACCGTTCTTGTAGGTGTACAGAATGCCTTATGGGTATTGACGAAAACTTGTCTCCGTTCTGAAGCAGGACAACTTTAAGACTTCGTTTCGACGAATCGATGAATAGTCTCCAATCAGTGCTTTCGTACGGAATGTTGAATGTCTTAAATAGTCAACACACGTCATTGCAGAATACTAAGCCTCCTTCTTCCGAAAAGTATGGAATAAAATCTTTTTCTCTGTACCAGGAAAAAAAACGAAACGCCAACGACGAGCAAATTCTTATCTTTAAGCCGTGAACCAAGCAATTCTGAAGCCTCTTTGGTCAGATGAAAGTCGCGAATCAAATCGTTCACAGTTCAGTTTGTGTAAATGGTTCTGAAGCAGAATTGCCAGGTTCGTACTCCACTTCATTGTGTTCGCTTTCTTCACTTGATTCAATTTCTGAACCATCTACTTCAGGTAAATGTTCTGATTGCATAGGCACTGCTACATTTGGACCATGAGGGACAGCACGTAAAGTCGAAATAATCATCACTATGATTTTGTGGCTCTCGCCAGACCATCTGAACGCCAAATCTGAAACAATGTTGTTCACCCTTTGACCACCGTCTCAGTTCTTCAACACACTATAGCAAACATAGTGGGGTGTCCAAGTTTTGTCTTGATCTCCTACATTTACATCGAAATACGCGAGACACACTTGCCACCCGAACGATGTTATATGTCTTTTTTGTCTTGACACCATTAACTCACCGCAAATGTAACAAAAGGAGCCTCTTTATAGCCTCTTGACGCCATTTAGAACACTATATGTTTGCTTTTTATCCGCTGAGACAAACACTTTTGATCGCGGAGGATATGTACCAACTGTGCGTCAACATTGACAGTCACCTGAGATGTACAACACATTTAATGACGAAAGTGCTGCCATCTGCCGGTTTATGATATCAAGGATTCGTTTTCATCATAAATCGACAGGTGGCAGCATTTCCTATGTATTTAAATCTGTCAGTGCGTCTTATATTTGTGATTTCTTTTTCGATATATAACACATTTTGACAAATTGCAATTTTCAAAAAATTCTGACGTGATGGAAAGAAACTAAGGTCATTTTTGGGTTCAGCGCACAAGCATACATAGGAATTCATCATCAAAACTTGAAAAACATGGTACAACCGAAAAAAATGCAGGCCTGTGTTATTCCAAATATTTTTGTGTCATGCGTGAGAATCTGTCTTTTTATTGGTTCAGAAGATACGGTGCATTGCCGTCTTTCCGTACATTTCGAACACGTTTATCGGTGGTTGTGTGGAGGGTTTATGTTTCGCATCCATACAAGAACACAGAGAAGACATCAGCGCAATAATCATGTTCGGAGGCCAAGATCAAGATTTCGCTTTGCTAAAAGCATCTCTATGTCACTGAGTCTATGTCACTGAGAACCTTCATGGTTTTCTGCGTTTACTCAATTCGTGATCTATTGAACAACTTTTATTTCACACTCTTGATTTACAATCGCACTCAGCTATTTTACAGACACCATATGTTGAATGATCTCGCCATGGAGTCTCTGAATGGCATATGTTTAAATCTTTGAAATGATTACTAGTTTAGCCTTGGGTGTGTTTACGTAGAGATTAAATCGCTCGCTATGACAAAGAAATGTTAAGAGTTTGAATTCCTGCCAAGCTGCTAACTATAACCGCAATATTATCAACGTATCGGAGATTACTGATTATTAATATTGTTGCGTATGTATTTACGATAAACACTACTTCTAAATAAATATAAATAAGAGAGGAGATAAAACACATCCTTGTCCGGCGCCTCTTCTTAATGTCATCTCTTTTGATGTAGATTCTGAAATTTTGACGGTTTATGTTTGTTGCTTGTACAGTTGGTTTCCTTATGATGTTTAATTCATTTCTGCTAATCCCGATCGCTTAGAATATCTTAATACATTTCTGGGGTGCTGTGCAGTAAAAAATAATTCTAGTCGATAATGTTCGTGTACCTGTTTTTCTGGGTCAGCATATTCAGTACGAAGAGAGCTTCATGTGTACCAACGCTGTTATTGCAGAGAATCCCTTGTGACGCTGACTTGATCGTTCTCTGGTAGTATAATTATATACATAAATCAATATACACGGTGCAACAAATCTGTTTTAAAATTGAGGGTAAAAAACAACGATTAAACTGAATTATTTAAAAGAAAATAGCTTAGTTATAGAAAATATTCTTCTTAATTCCTCTATCTTTTCGGAGTCCACGCTAATATTGGTCTATCTTCGCGAGCATCGTCTTCAAATGAGTATCTTCAAACATTTATGCTACTGAAAACTATTTTACCTACTTAAACACTGATCGACATTTG
Organism: Adranes taylori; assembly: GCA_009867245.2. Classification (NCBI taxonomy): domain Eukaryota; kingdom Metazoa; phylum Arthropoda; class Insecta; order Coleoptera; family Staphylinidae; genus Adranes; species Adranes taylori. Next base: position 337 of record WYDF02087791.1, on the reverse strand, counting down.
CATCAACCGAAATTTCAACATTTTCGAAAAAATTAGTTATTCTACTTTATGTGACAATATTTTTATTTTGACAGATGAGGTTTTACGAAACACATTTAAGCATATAGATGGCACTATTCACCGAAAAATGGTGGAGCCGTAAAACTTTTGTGGCACAATGAAGTAACCTAATCTTATAGCTTCTCTACAGATTCTCACTATCAATTTGATTGTCTCAAGCTCCCTTAAACTTGTCTGCATTTATGCTGTTTTGTGTATAGGTGTTGAGGAACTTATGTAATTTTAAATCATTTTAAGAAGAACACACTGTATCAAATTCATTGATCGTAAGATGCTA
>WYDF02087780.1:0-10971 GCA_009867245.2 Adranes taylori | reverse complement strand
AAGTGTGGTCTGTCATCTTGAGATGGCAAATATGCATCCTCGCTGGTCGATAACTCCAGACTTGGTTTTTCTGGTTCGGTAACAGCATTTTCTTCACTCGAAACACCTAGGAGTTGTGGTACTGGCAAGGTTACTGAATGAGCTACTGGACGAGTAGTAGTGGGTAGACTAGCATAACTAATATTTTTGTTATTTTTGTTGGAAACCTAGAAAGTTTCCGTGCAGCAAAAGTAGCAATCAATCAAATAGTTCTTTTGTTCAAGCCAAATCATGCAAATGGCATTGCGATGTTCTGACCGTTTGACTAGTCTCTCCGAGTAACAGCACATCGTGTGCAATAAATACTGGAAGCCCTTGGCTTGCATTGATGTTTACAGGTTAATTCAAAATAGTGAAAATATTAGTTTTCTATTAAAGGCGTAATACTCCGTTTATGCTGGCGGGTAGGTAATTCTCCACATACATAACAAAGCTGTTTGGATTATTTATATACGTAGAAGACATTATGAGAAAGTAAGGTGTCAGATTGGCCAGACTTCTTGTAGCTCCAACAGGATTTGTGCGTGTTTTCCATAAAAATTAATGCAATTTTGGTTTGGTTCTATAGGAAATACACATTTTCTCTTTTAAATACATGCAAATCGAAGAACAAATCCGCTTACTTCATTATTCGAATTGAATAATTTTAGATTCATTTAGATTCATTTCAGAGTTGAATAATAATAATTGCAAACAAAATAAAACTAATAATAATAATAATAAAACAGAATAATAATAATTACAACCCAGTATATTTTTTGGTTATAAAAAACACCCTGTATTTGGCTAGCAATTATGACGCATGTGCAGCATAAACAACTGATAAGACTAGTAGTAGGTAAGGAGAAGATTTCAAGGTCATGTGTAATCTCTTACCTACTGTTATGAAATAAAAAGACGTTCAGCTATCACAAACGGAATTACATTGAATCGAAAAAACCATAGGTAGCTTTTTATATACTTATATAGCCACAAATCTACCAATTCGTAGTTTGATTGATTCTGTTTTTTGACCAAAATTGTTTTTGACAATTTCTGAAAATCCAGACGTAATGGAGCAAATTTGAAATCAGATTCAGAATCAGCATGATAAGAAACATAAATTCACGTATTGGTGTATAAGGAAACCAAACTGTGTTGTAGCCGTTGTTGTAGTTTGTTGTTGCCGTTAGCCGAATCCTACATAAACTATTACAAAAACAAAATATATAATAAATTGATTCAAAACTTCATTCAATACATTACGAGTTAATTAAGTACACGTTTTCATAATGTTAAAATGAATTGTGATAGAAAGGAAAGAAAGAGAGCTTAATATTCATATTGGGTAGTGTAGTGAAACCTTGTCGATTAAAAAGCGAAACTTTCGATTACGTTTCGTACAGATTCTATTGAATAATTTGATATAAGGTTTTTGGTCTCACTCTCGCTCCTTTATTCATCCCTCTTTAATGTAAAATTGGAATTTCAACATTACCTAATCGAAGCCTTAATGTAACTCGATATTCAAAGACACAGAGCCACTGTAATTAGGTACAACGAAAATTTGATAGCGTTCTCCTGCTTTAACGTGTGAAAATTTGGCACTGCTTTAATTTGTGTTAATGCAGTGTGATCCAAACAATATCATATATATATATGTATTTATGGTTCATGTCGTGGACTTTTTCTATTTGCAAAAATAATAAAATTAGAGAATTTCGTTATTTCTAGACCCACGGGTTTTCCTTCCTTGTGAAGTAATTGCAGGTTCTCCTTTAGTGATTCTGTCCTCCTAGTCACTAAATCAATATCATCTGCAATGGGTAAGTGTTGACATGTTCTGTTGTATATACACCCTCCAAGGTTAACGGGTAGTTTCCTCATGACCACTTCAAGTGCTAGACTATACAGTAGAGTCGACAGTGAGTCTCCTTGTTTCAAGCCTCCTATTACTTCAAAACTCCCTGACAGCTCGCCTTTCACCCTCACTTTGCTGCATGTTTCCACAAGTGTCATTCTTATTAGTTTGATCAATTTGGTCGGCACATTAAATTCTTCTTGCATAACCTTGTACAACTGACTTCTTAGTATTTTGACGTATTCTGCGCGGAAATCTATAAACAGTTGGTAAAGTGTTATATTGCGTTCATAACACTTTTCCAACACCATCCTTAGGATGAATATTTGATCGATGGTCGAGCGGTTGGAACGAAAACCGCACTGCTATTCTCCCAATGCGTTCTCAACATTGGATTTCAATTTTGATGCTAGCACTTTCGCCACTATTTTATAGCCAGCGTTAAGCAATGATATTCCGCGATAGTTGTTATAGTTTTAGCGATCCCCTTTCTTCTAGAGCGGTATTATTATGGCTGTGTTCCAGTCTTTCAGGATTACTTCCTCAGGCCAGATCTTCGTTATCAGTTGGTGCATTGTTCGTACTAGGCTTTCCCCTCCATATTTAAATATTTCTGCTGGTAACGCGTCCTCTCCTGCTGCTTTATGATTACCTAAGCTCTTGATAACTTCTCTCACTTCCACTATAGTTGGTTCCTCGACCATAATGCCGTCTTCGGCAGGGTCGAACTTAGTGTCTACCTGCCATTCGTTAAGTAGGTCTGAGAAATGCTCCACCCTTCAATGCAGAACCTCTCGCTCCTCCCCAAGTAGAGTCGTATCGTATGTTTTCAGCTACACAGTAGTTATGCTCAGACGAAATTTACTATCAAAACAAAACTTATTCATGCCAGATCGAACATACAATATTTATGATATCAGAATAAAAGAAATAAGATTGAAAATTTCTTACAATATTACCTATAATCAGCCTAAAAGTGAGAACATTTCAAAAAAGCACATTTATGGTGTTTATTACATTTCCCCAACTCCAGTAAAATTTGTGAGCTTAGATTTTTATGGTTCGAATGTGTGCCAACAGTAATCTCAGGATCTGAGCTACATAAAATTTACTGCTAACAAACAGCTTTGTAATTTTGAGTAGCAAATTCATAGTTCACTGATCCTGGTTCGCAAGTGTGAAAAAATAGTGGGTCGGTATGACGACAATTTACAATGTTCAGATCACTATTCAAGAATTTCAACAATTGAAAAACCTACAACATTAGACCATGGGTATGTAATAAATGCTCATTATGCAAAATAGCAGATAATAACACACTATCAAATAGTGGCAACACAATAAAAACAAATAAATTATGAAATTAATATGTCTTATTACTTGTGTCTCGAACAAATGTTTACCCCGTCCGGGACTTGAGCCCAGATCTCTCGATTACCGGTCGATTCCTCTTCCAATTGAACTAACGGACACTTATTCGAAGACACAAATAATTTTTAATATGTACATCCAAGGGGCTCCATCTACCCGATGACGAATGAATTGATCGACGGTAGCAAAGAGGTGGCCAAAACAAATCCTGATATATAAGTTGCCTATGTTAATAGATACGGAAAACAAAAACATATTAAAAATTATTCGTGTCTTCGAATAAGTGCCCGTTAACTCAATTTGAAGAGCAATCGACCGGTAATAGAGAGGTCCGGGTTCGAGACCCGAACAGGGTAAACATTTTTTCTAGACACAACTAATAAGAATATTAATTTCATAATGTACTCTATTAAATGATGCCAGCGTGGAGGTTTAACCACGAAACATCAATAAAAACAAAGACAATATGACAAGAGGTGAAATAAATGCTTCGCTTACCTCAGAATTCAATAATCATGATGTCAAGCTAATAATTCAACATATTTTTCAATCATTAATTGCTCCATGCTCAACAGCTAATAATTCAACATTTAATAAATGAATAGAAAAAGTTAATAGCGGCAAACTCTAAATTAAAACAAAGCAAAAAAACTCTTCGCACAGATATTGATGAATTATTCTAACCAACATATAAACAAAACTAAATCTGTTATAACAAAAGAAATGCCTACAAACATTTCACCACCGCATTTGATTTCACCGCCGCAGGCAACTGTAAGTAACGGGAAAGATTCCTACGCTATTAATAATACAACTTATTCTGCGGCAAATATTATTACTGCTATATAGCAAAAGATGTTCCATGTACAAACATAAGCAAACTCACCTAACCCAACTAAAACTAAACAACCAATAATAAACAATATTAGAAGAAGAGTTCAGGATCACGCTGTACAAGAAAAACAATTTGTTAATAAAGAAGAAAATAATTCCGTCGAAACTGTAATTGACGTCCAAGCAAGGAACATACCAGAAGCTCGAATGACGGCTTTATAACTGTACGAAGAAAGTCCAAAAAGATAAGTTAGTCGGAACAGCTCCTACGTCCAGCGATAAAAAGATTTCATGTGGCTTGCCCCCCAAAGAGAGCATGGTTACATGTGTGAGGAATTGCTAAGGACATAACCAAAAATTACTTTGAGGATTTTTTAAAAATAAATTTGAGAACAAGACGATGACAACAAGACGTCCTAATCCATCATTCGCCTCATTTAAAGTAGGAGCCAACTTTTCACTACTTGAGAGACTCACGGATCCTAATTCCTGGGAAGAAGGCATTAGAGTTGGTCGTTTTCAGTTTTTTCTGGAGCACGTTGAAAAAAACACGAGTGCTATCGACATCAACTCGCAAAGGGAATAAATCTTTCGGTAAGCACATTACTTCATTAAGCATAATACATCAGAACGTCCAAGTTTATTCAATCAGTTGAACATGATTCATGCTTTTATGCAAAATAATGATGAAGATATTTTGCTAATATCCGAACATTGGTTAAATGAAGGCAGCATTAAGCAACAACTACGCATGTCTGAAAGTACTAATATTGTGTCTCTTGGAAGAGAGGATCTTCTGAAATGTTCAGCTGCTTGAAGATCACATTTTTATCAACATATATAGAACGCCGGCCAGCGATATATGTCACTCACTATGTATTATTGAAGAAATTTTAATGCAAGTTGCAACTGAAAACAATAAGTTGGAAATTTTCCAATATCAACGTTTAACTTGTAAAATGTGAAATAAGATCTGGGTGAAATAAGAAGATCTATAGCTATGGAAATTTCAAGCTGTGTGTAAAGATAATGTAAGTAAAGCAAGTTTAACAACTTCTATTTCTGGTATGAGTCTAAAAAACTGTCGTCCTCAAGAAGACAAACTATGTTTTTTGCCACGGATAGTCGCGGATCCACTCTATGGCTGTAAATGCACAATGTCCGTTCTGTTGTTGTAAATCAAAAATCACATTAATTACAAAAGTTGGAGAAGACTAATAAAAGTGTTGGTAAAATAATTTCATACCGCATTCTGCCAGCGACATGAACTAAAATAAAATCGTTGTTGACAGATGCATTCACTATTTCAACAGATCCAATATAAACAAATTTGAGTGAGTGTTAAAATACAAAATGGGCTTCATCTATTCCTCACATTAAGATCAAAATTAAATCCAATAGTCAAAATATTCGTGCCAATCTTGAAGATGTAATGGTAAAATATTCGAAGTTTCAACTTATGGAAATCAGTTTACTCATCATGAAGATTTTCTCATCATGAACATTAATAGTTTTTTCGGTTATAATTTGTTTTAAAACATGCCGGTTAATGAAGAAAAATAAACAGAAAGAGACGAATGAAGAAAACCGTATGGATATGAAACACGTATATATGAAAATTAATCAAAAAGGAGAAATTATCCTTGGAGTCTTGGTGCTACGCAACGGACAGCGACGTCGAATATCGCTTCCCGTTAGTGAGCTGGAATAAGTGGTTCACGATGGTCACGATTAGAAACGATTAGAGTCACGATTAGACAATGGCTTGAATGTAAGAAGTACGATTTCGGTTTAGCTGGAGTTCAGGAGTGGACAGGCAAATTTGATTGCTAAATTTACGTTATTTGTAGACTGCCAAGTCTCAAGAGTGAGTTTGAAAGTAAGAGGTACGCCTTCAGGTTTGATGCCGGAATCTCATGTCAACAGGCAAAGACCTCATAGTATAGTGGAACTAGTATTTGTACGTAGAACTCATAGTATAGAGTCCAGCATCCACGGAGCGATTGTACCATGACTCGATGAGTGCTTGAATTCTCCGGTCAGAACTTATGTAACAAAACGGTTGGTCGATGGATACAAGTTTGTTTGACGATGACAAGGTTGTGTACTTGACGATGTCATCTGACACAGGAAAGGCTGCACTGTGATGCATATGTCCACCAATCTTTACACATACGGTTAGCGTCGTCTTCTTAGGCGGGTTAGATGATCGTCTGTCTTGCTTTTAGATTTTTTATTGTAAATGATGTTGTTCAGATGCAGTTCAGATGCAATTGGCTATGGTGACACAATTGGAGACGCATTTGGGACTTCTAGATTAACTACTCTGATGTTGCTGGTGTTGGGTGTTGGGGATTGGGTGTAGGGTGTTGGGTGTTGGGTATTGGGTGTTGGGTGGAGAATTGAGAGGCCCGGAGATCTGTGCGAGACAAAGGAATACAGCATGGCGGAGATGGAGGGGGGCAATTGCTCTATTCAATCTCCATTTTAATTATTTTTTTGTTTTTAAATTTTATAAAATGTTTAAAAAAAATAGGAATCGTAATATTTATATCTTTTAAATCTCACGTAGCTTATTTTATTACTTTTGAAATTACTTAAATCACAACAGCTAATAATAATAATACTCATGCAAAAATATAAATGAATATGTAAAACACACAGCTAATAAATTTCTTCATTTTTTTATATGAATAATGTCATGGATTGAGATGGATTCGCTAATATAGTTGCATTCCGTTATTGCGAATCATAAGTCATAGGAGTATCGTCAATAGTAACTGATGGCAAATGACTGATAGAAAAAGGTTAAGCATCAGTTAAACAAGAGTAACAAAAAACTCAATCTGAACAACAATACGAAAAGCAGTTCAGTGTGACTACTTAACGAAAGGCGTAGTCTATCTGACTCGACCGTAGTAATCAGAGTATATCCCAATTACATGTACAAGTGTAAATAAGTTAATTACAAATTATTTTTAATCATTCAACAAATTCATTAGAAATAATTTTATTCTTTAGCCAACTGGGGCGTTGATTCATATAGGCGGGGAGAAAAGTAACGATCTATACCATTTCAAAATTATTTAGAGAATTAATATAAAAATTAAATTTGGTCAATCACTCAGTATTATAAAATTACTTTTTGTTGACTGATTAATAGTCTAAATCGATATATTCATTCATCATCAATTTTTTAAGTCGGACGTCGCAACTACCAAGGCATTGTTGCACGATTCCTTCCACATCAGAATTATATTGATTTTAAGATAGAAAAGGCGATACCGAGAGAAGAAGTTCCAAAATTTATTTTACAAAAGTTAATGTACAATTTATAAGTAATTAGAATGGGTCTGGTACACTTTTGTAATTTGTAAGTATTAATTAAACTTAAAGGCATTAATTAAACTTTCTCTTAATTATTTTTAATTATTTAGTCTTTATTTCATTGATAAAGAAATTATATACCATTCAGCATTAATTATTTTCTGATACTTTAAAACAATTGTTGCAACATATTTAGTATAACCGAAGAAATTAGCAAACATTTGCTTACAAATTCTTTGTAACCAAAAAAAGCCTGTTCATCTTGGAATACCCAAACAGGTTGTTGCTTTGCATGCGGTTACTCGGATTTTGCAGTTCGTCGGTCGAAAATGTTGAGCATATCCTTACACGAGCACAAATGCAACAGTTACACAAGCAACTATAGTTAGTTTTACTATTAAAATAGTAGAATATTTTTAACTGGCTCTTCAGGTTATATGTTTGCAGGTCTAGACGCAACCAGGACACGTACTTTTCATCGTTATAGTTTCCCGGGTGTCCCACTGCTTTGGACGTTGATGGTTATAGATGAACAATAGTGCGTCTTAAACACCCCGTAATTCAATTAGCACTCCAACATTGGGGTCGCCCGATAAAATATCTATTTATGGGCGCAACGTTATGTAACCACGTACCGACGTGTATAAAAGAAAAACGGTTTATAGTTACAGCGTCTTCTATAGTCGTAATACCATAAGTGGTTGCAAAGGCATCTATTGACTCAAAATCAATGGTGCTAACGTGTATATGGGCGTAACATCACCTATAGATGCAGTGCCGCTATGAGCTCAACATAGCTACTGAATGCGGCACTTGCGACAATAAAGGTGGCTACAGAGTATGCATGTATTCGCGATTCGTGATTCGCGGGCAATTCGCGAATAGTGTGTAGTGACTTGTTCGTTAAAAATCGATTCATAAACAACATGGTTCGTGTATTCGCAGTGATTCGCTCTTGGAGGCGGTAAGTTGACGAATATCAAAGGCTGCGCATCAACACGAACAAGAATAATTAGTTACTACATTTATTTTAGTATACATTTCGCATTATTATTTTTTTTTGTAAACAATAGCCGAACAAGATCACAAGCAAGAATACGAGTGGTCTGATGTACGCGTTCTAGATTTAATCTATGAAATTGAACAACCACGTTATTTGTGGGATCCAAGGGATAAAGATAAGAAAAATAGGCAACAAAAAAGTGACGCCTTTAAAATTCTGGCAGAGAAGTTCGAAGTGGCTGCTGAAGAAATTAGCAAGAAGTATTCAACCTCATTGCAAGCTTATAGAAACTGTCGTCAGAAAATAAATAAGAGTACACTGTCAGGAATCGGAACAAGCAATGTTTATAGACCAATTTGGTTTGCGTATGAAGCACTCAACAAATTTATGAGAGATGTTTATACACCGCATGGAGTAACGGACACAATGCTACGAACTACAACGAACTGGATGAATCACGTATCGCGCATCACGAATTGCGGAAACATGCATAGTCTGTCGCCACCTTAAGATTATCAACTACTTATCAATTGTCACAATGATCACAAAATGTAGATGAGAGATTTAGAAGTAAAACAACTTATGTACCTCAATAAGGGAAGATACCTTCTTGTATGATATAAACTTTATTATTTACATAAAGATTTCTGCAATAATATTTACAAGAAAATTCTGTTTCATGTTTATCATAAGTTCTAAATAAAAAACGTGTAAAAAAGGCATTAGATACCTTGACTCCAGCTTTAGATTATTGTAACACCAACCCAGCAAACCTGTGGTATTACGGTATTACGGATCTGTAAATTAAATTATCTATGGCTCAAAGAACCAGAGTTTATATCTTAGTAACGAGAAGATCCGAATACATAACCTGGAGATGAACTAGTGGCTTGTTCAGCGCCAAGCATTTTCATTGTACATAAGAATTATCACATAAGGTTGACAAAATATCATTTCGATAATAGTGTATTAAGTTTTCACATGGAATCAGAGCGTTATAACAGAAACATAAATGAAAGTAAAAAATGTTACCAAATTTCGTTTCTCATACTACCTAATAGTTTAGAAATAAATGTTAAGAGAGGTAGGTCTTTAGCCAAAAGAGCCAGGCCTTTAGATAAAAACAATATACCGATATTTGTATTCTTATTTTAAAGAAAAGAGGGCCAAGGTATCCAAAGAGCTAGATCCAACACTATTTGTAATATATTTGTAATTTACCCCATTTATATAATTTATGAGTTGTATTTATTACTTCAATATTATAAACCTCGAGAATGGCTAACACAATATTCAACGGTGCTAGTGAAGGCAGAAGCATTGTGTTCGTATGAGAACGTAAAATATTTTCCTCTGGCGAGGATTATAAAACTTTATTATTTCACCGCGTCATCTGCTTAGAAACAATAATAATAACGCTACGAGTTTCATGGTGGAAACTGTTATTATCGTTCCAAAGTTAGAACACTTCATCTTGGGTTATAGTTATCCTATGCAAACTGAATTTAAGAAATGAAATATAAACGGATACACATTTAACTTAATTATAATAATTAAAATATGATCTTGCCAACTATTATGAACACTTAGCATAATATTTGTAATTAAGAATGCTACTTATCTTTCAACTTTCTTAATTTTGCAATAGTTCTACTGCACTATAAGCCATTAATAATTACGATACAACCTACGTTTATTAAAACAGTTTACTCTGTTACATTCGATACAGAAACCAGCAAGGGACGATTTTCTGTCCTTTATTAACAGATAGTACATTACGGTTTAAATTGAGCATTTGGATTACGCAAATGGAATAATATTCTCAAAAGACATCTCATGAGACATATTAATAATAGGCAGTTAATGCATTTGCTACTATGTCATTAACATTTAGAAACTATTCGGTATACACCAGGGGCGTCAAACTAATTCTAATGACAAGCCGCTTCCAAGAAAGCTAAATTATCACTGGCCACATAATATAATTTCTTTATTATGTGTTACAAATTATACTACATTCGTCAATTTTACAGTATAATAACTTACAGTATAAAAAGGTATAATTTAAAATGCAAATAATAACAAAAATAATAATAATAACTCGCTTTGTGATTAAAGCTGACAAGAAAAGCGATGTAAAGAACCCAGTCCGTTACCAAAGAGGCATATTCCAAGACGACTGCATTTCACTACTCCCTCTATCCGTAGCTTTACGTCGCTTGAAAGGATACCCATGTGGAAAACCTGGTAGTCGGATATGCAGCGTAAGTCATCTGTTTTATATGGATGACTTAAAACTTTACTTTCCCGGCGAAAAGGAGTTAGCCAACTCCTTAAGAGAAATGGTGCAGATTCCGCCATTAAAATTATGGAAGATTTACCCTTATTTGCTCCCACTATTGTTTATAGATATGACGACTGAGCCTTCACCTATACGTACGTAAGAGTTGGATACAAACACACTATCTATTCGCAATGTGTGCGTGCATACGAATATCCTATTCACGTTTTCATGTGTCATTAGCAAGATAACATTATATAAATAGGATACACGACA
>WYDF02087769.1:0-10971 GCA_009867245.2 Adranes taylori | reverse complement strand
TGGAACGATCGCTGCTTGGCATTTCACTCAGAGACAGAATTAGAAACACTGTGGTGAGAGAGAGAGGACTAAGCTGATAGTTGCCGTAGAAAGAATAGCGAATCTGAAGTGGAATTGGGCTGGACACGTAGCGTGTCTCACGGATGGGCGCTGGACAAAGAAGATCGTAGAATGGAGGCCACGACAGGAGGCATACCGCAGTAGAAGTAGACCGCCAGCTAGGTGGTCAGACGACATAAAGAGAATCCAAACAAACTGGATAAGCACTGCACAAGATAGATCAAGATGGAAAAATTTACGGGAGGCCTATGTCCAACAATGGACGCATATGGCTGTATGATGATGATGATGATGATGAAATTAAAACCATTTAAATTCACTATCTATCAATGTTTGTCGGTCGACTACTCCACATATACTAAGGTAAGGTGGACTAGTCGAAAGTTGACCGTGGAAATCAACATAGTGTAGATACGGCTTTTCGCGTGTATATATATTTTTTCAAATAGAATGTGTCTCAATTTCCCTTAGATCAACTATTTCTTAAATTATTTTAAATATTTAAAGATCTCTACATCAGAATCCCAAGAACTGAATATGTCTAGTACCTTTTGGCGTTACAATAGGCTAGTAATAAAATAATGCTCGTGTATATTTATAGGGTAAATATGGAATTCCAAGTATTGAGCAATTTATACGTGTATAGCTGCAAGTAACCGATGTAACTGTTATTAATTTTACTAACAGAATGTAAACGCGCCTGAAAATACTATTTACATAATTGTGACTCATCTGCAGACCCATATAATACGCTTAAAACATTAAATGTTCTAAATATGATTAAGGGGAATATTATTTTACGAACAATGTTACGTTAGAAACAATATTTAGAATAAAAACAATTTCCAGAATGACGTAGCTACTTGCGGAAACCCTCTATGTATACACTTGTCCAACAAGAACAATACGCGAAACAAGAGTACCTCCATTTCATTCCGCTAGCGGTCAACTTGTCTCCTTCGTCTCAAAGGATTCCAGGACAAAGTTTCTTTGCTGCTGTATTAGTGTTATACAAGCCAAAACTGTTGTAACTCTTCACGCTTAACTATGTTCTGCTCATCGAAAATTCGTTATCTCGAAATTTTCACAAGGTTGAAATGCACTTATATTTACATTAGAGTAGCAACATATTTTATATGTTAATGTAACTTTTGTTAATGTCACTTTTTTAGTGTTTGGAAATAACATGAAAGAATATATCCATGTAGCATCTTAACATACTCTAACCGTTTCAACTCCAGAAAAACCGTTTCAACTCCAGAAAAACGGTAGATTTTAGATAAAATTTATATAAAAGAAGAAGCCATGCAAATGAACATTCAAATGATTCGGTATATGAACAAATTAATTTATTTAGGCAAAATACCAACAAATACCGAGAACAATGCTTGTCTGTGTCGCAGAACTTTCCAAACAACCCTTGTAAGTACAGTTCCCTATAGGTACCTAAATTCTTCTATATAAGGTGAAATAGGTAGAATGGGGGTAAGTTCGGACAGTTTTTTGTTATTTTCGACTTTGACTATTCATGTTTTTGGAATATATAACACATGTTAGTATCGGCACGGAGTCGAATTAATATTCTTATAATTTGTAAAAATATCGTAGCAAAATCTGATATCGCAGAAAAATGAAATAGTTGTTTAATTTAAATAGAATATATTGGTCAGTTCAGTAATGCCTACATACATTTAAATAAAATATTCGTTCATACAGACTAATATCGTCATGCAAAGTAATAAAATGGAAATGTTAATCAGGTTCATATCATAATCATAATCAGGAAATATAGAATTGGTGTACTTACATTACAGCAGCTGTACCATCACAAACTTAAATTATATTTTATTTTTATAGTTGACGCACAGTGATATTCTTTGTTTATTTAGATTTTTTTTTAATTATCTTGATCAATAAACTTACGAAATAATTTTAATTTACTTTCTTCTTAAAAACCATACTCAAAAAATTATCTAATTTATTTTCAAAACTGCTGAGTGCTAAATGCAGCTAAATCGCACGCCTAATTATTTACTACGTGCCCGTTACTAAAACCGACACTCTGATTTATTCACGACTTTATTTTAATTAATTAATATTTTAATCAGAATTAATTCATTTTCACTGAACTAACGGGCAGATCCTATAGCGGCAGATGCCATATATTATGGTTACTCTCAGGAGCTTGTGTTCCGATTTTCTTCAATCTGACATCCCCTCTGATTCGCCCGTCCAGGCACGGGTCACCTATGTGCATACAGTGCTAATTGCTTCTAGCCCTGTGTCGTGGGCCTGTCTGCCCACACAACTAGTAGGTGACATCGGTCGTTAGAGTTTATTCCATACCTAATTCTGTATGTAAAATGATTTATTTAAGATTTAATTAATTAGCATAGTGGTTAATCAATAACAAATATTATATCTACCTTTTGATCATAAAACGGATCTATTGGTAGTTCGTCTAATGACCGCCCTAACTAATTTATACCGCTAAATATTTTATCGCATCTAATTATGTAAAAGTATTTACATTATTTATCACTAACAAATGCTCAGTCTTTTAACATCGAACTAAATAGGAATGGAGACAAATTGCCTTGTTACAATAACTTAGAAAACAATGGAAGTAATATTTTGCACAAAAAGCTATAATTTATTTTATAGCTTAGTAAGTTCTATTCGTAGATACGGAAGCTTTCCAATACAAATGTATTGTACATTGTATGGTGTTATGCACATTGATGGTACTATTTTTTTTTATTAAATCCAAAATATTTGATTGGAGGTACGAGCCAGTCCTTTGCTATTTATTCGTCTATAATGGGATGCTTTGAAACTGATTGTGTATGTGTTAATACTGAAAAAAATGCTTGCTGTCCCGCAGAATTTTCCAAACAACCCTTGTACAGTTCCCTATAGGTACCTAAATTCTTCCCTATAGGTACCTAAATTCTTATGTATAAGGTGAAATGGGTCGAATGGAGATAAGTTCGGGCAGTTTTTTTGTTATTTTCGACTTTGACTATTCATGTTTTTTGAATATATAACACATGCTAGTATCAGCACGGAGTGAAATTAATACTCTATAATTTGTATTGAGAAAATATCGTAGCCAAATCTGATATCGCAGAAAAATGAAATAGTTATTTAACTTAAATAGAATATATTGGTCAGTTCAGTAATGCCTATAAACATTTAAATAAAATATTCGTTCATACAGACTAACATCGCAATACAAAATAATAAAATGAAAATGTTAAACAGGTTCAAATATTACGCAACAACAATTCTATAAAAATAATAGCGTTCATACATCAGCAAACTAAACACTAACAGAATTGAGAATTGGTGTACTTACATTACAGCAGCTGTACCATCACAAACTTAAATTATATTTTATTTTTATAGTTGACGCACAGTGATCTTCTTTGTTTATTTAGATTTTTTAAATTATCTTGATCACTAAACTTACTAAATAATTTTAATTTTCTTTCTTCTTAAAAATCATGCTCAAAAATATTATCTAATTTATTTTTAAAACTGCTGAGTGCTAAATGCAACTAAATCGCACGCCTAATTATTTACTACGTGTCCGTTACTAAAACCGACACTCTGATTTATTCACGACTTTATTTTAATTAATTAATATTTTAATCAGAATTAATGCATTTTCACTGAACTAACGGGCAGAGCCTACAGCGGGAAATGCCATATATTGTGCTTACTCTCAGGAACTTGTGTTCAATCTGGCATCTCCTCTAATTCGCCCGTCTAGACACGGCCCACCTATGTGCATACATTGCTAATTGCTTCTAGCCCTGAGTCGTGCGCCTGACTGCACATACAACTAATAGGTGACATCGGTCGTTAGACTTTGCTTTATACCTAATTCTGTATATAAAATTATTTATTTAAGATTTAATTAATTAGCATAGGGGTTAATCAATAACAAATATTATTTCTACCTTTTGATCATAAAACGGATCTTTTGGTAGTTCGTCTAATGACCGCCCTAACTTATTTATACCGCTAAATATTTTATCGCATCTAATTATCTAAAAGTATTTACATTATTTGTGACTAACAAATGCTCAGTCTTTTAACATCGAACTAGATAGGAATGAAGACAAATTGCCTTGTTACAATAACTTAGAAAACAATTAAAGTAATATTTTGCACAAAAAGCTATAATTTATTTTATATCTTAGTAAGTTCTATTCGTAGATACGGAAGCTTTCCAATACAAATGTATTGTACATTGTATGCTGTTATGCACATTGATGGTACTATTTTATTTAATAAAACCAAAATATTTGATTGGAGGTACGAGCCAGGCCTTTACTATTTATTCATTTATAATGGGATGCTTTGAAACTGATTGTGTATGTGTTAATACTGAAAAAAATGTTTGTCTGTGCCGCAGAACATTCCAAACAACCCTTGTAAATACAGTTCCCTATAGGTACCTAAATTCTTCTGTATAAGGTGAAATGGGTAGAATGGGGGTAAGTTCGGTCAGTTTTTGTTATTTTCGACTTTGGCTATTCATGTTTTTTGAATATATAACACAGTCTAGTATCAGCACGGAGTGAAATTAATACTCTATAATTTGTACTGAGAAAATATCGTAGCCAAATCTGATATCGCAGAAAAATGAAATAGTTGTTTAACTTAAATAGAATATATTGGTCAGTTCAGAAATGCCTACAAACATTTAAATAAAATATTCGTTCATACAGACTAATATCGCTATGCAAAATAATAAAATGAAAACGTTAATCAGGTTCAAATATTACGCAACAACAATTCTATAAAAATAATAGCGTTCATACATCAACAAACTAAACAATAACAGAATTATAGAATTAGTGTACTTACATTACAGCAGCTGCACCTTCACAAACTTAAATTATATTTTATTTTTAGAGTTGACGCACAGTGATCTTCTTTGTTTATTTAGATTTTTTTTAAATTATCTTGATCAATAAACTTACTAAATAATTTTAATTTTCTTTCTTCTTAAAAACCATGCTCAAAAAAATTACCTAATTTATTTTCAAAACTGCTGAGTGCTAAATGCGCCTAATTATTTACTACGTGCCGGTTACTAAAACCGACACTCTGATTTATTCACGACTTTATTTTAATTAATTAATATTTTAATCAGAATTAATTCATTTTCACTGAACCATCGGGCTGAGCCTACAGCGGCAGATGCCATATATTATGGTTACTCTCAGGAGCTTGTGTTCCGATTTTCTTCAATCTGGCATCCCCTCTGATTCGCCCGTCTAAACACGGGTACATTGCTAATTGCTGCTAGCCCCATATCGTGCGCCTGTCTGCACACACAACTAGTAGGTGACATCGGTCGTTAGAGTTTACTCCATACCTTATTCTGTATGTAAAATTATTTATTTAAGATTAATTAATTCGCATAGGGGTTAATTAATAACAAATATTATTTCTACCTTTTGGTCATAAAACGGATCTATTGGTAGTTCGTCTAATGACCGCCCTAACTTATTTATACCGCTAAATATTTTATTGCATCTAATTATCTAAAACTATTTACATTATTTGTGACTAACAAATGCTCAGTCTTTTAACATCGAACTAGATAGGAATGAAGACAAATTGCCTTGTTACAATAACTTAGAAAACAATTAAAGGAATATTTTGCACAAAAAGCTATAATTTATTTTATAGCTTAGTAAGTTCTATTCGTAAATACGGAAGCTTTAAAATTGATCCCAGACGATGTGTGTATTTCGACAACATTTGTCATTCAAGCTCATTCGCATAGCATGCAGGAGGTCAACTTCGGCCTACATTCGATATGCCTAATGTTACACTAGCACAAATCAAAGAAACGCATACTTTCCGACGTATGACTTCGACTTGGCGTATTCATTTGATAAATGTATGTAGTTGACGTGTATTCATCGAATACACACACCGTCAGGGACCGGCATAAGATTAAAACTTAAAACAACTTCTATAGAAGATGAACTAATTATAGTGCTATTATAGTGCCCTACAGTAGTATTAAAATAGAATAACCGAACATTCAAAAATTAGTTGTTGAGACTAAAAATTACAGTTGTTGAGATGTACAAAACTGTAGTCAATATAGAAACAATTCCGAATATTCCAATAGCATGGTGTAATAACAATAATATAGCATGGTGTATAACAAACACATCATGTTTATATTTTATACTTTGAGCATTTAATTGAACAGCCACAAAACAGTAAAAAACGTAACTTAAAAATATATAAACCTTTGAGAACTACTGCAAATAGGAATAAAAACCAAACTCCTTCCGTTTAGTTCCTATAGGAATATCCAACCTAAACTATACGACTTCCTTAAGGAATTATGTCGTTCGCTTTTGTTGTTTGCACGTCGCCATAAAACCTATCTCAAAATAAATTTTTCACATTTACTCTGTTTCGTGTTGAGAGAAGAGAAGTCATTCCAATAGTAGAAAACTATCTGCAAAAAGATTTCCCTTATGGAATAGGAGACGTGCTTTTTATTATTCATCATACGCTGAGTTTATGGACAGTTAAATACTTTTGTTACAATTGTAACGTACTTGATCTATGATACAAAATTATAACATTGTTTCAATGTTTTGAAGGTTATAATTGACATGTAACTGGATTATGGAGTGCATATCAATTAATACACGCAATGTCGCATAGCCTAGTGTCCACACCTTCTCATTACCCACCAACACTCGTACTGACTCTCCATTTTTTAAAACTCTAAATCAGAAACATCAATATTAAATATACTTGCACTCAGTGGACATCCTTGCCTTAGTCCCCTGTCCACTGTGAACCATCAGACACTCTCTCCCCCCTTTAGCTCTTACCCTATTACCTCATACAACTTTATTATATTTTCACGTTCAATATACACATTTAATTCATCCTCATCCATAATCTTCTTCTTTCCATTTCAAGTCTATCAAATGCCGATTATTGGTCAAAGAATTCCAGATACAACTTCTTACCTTAAGCCAGTTCTTTATTTATTATATAGTTCAAAGTAACTATATTATCAGTTGTAACTTACTTCTTACGAACACTATCAGCGTGTTTGATATCAGCGTACTCTCTTTTTTCCATCTTTTTTTGCCACTTTCCATTCACCACTCTTGCATACAATCTATATATTCCATTCTTTACTGTGATTCCTCAATAACTACATGATTTTCTCTATTTGTCCTCTTATACAATGGGATTATCTCGCCTTCCTTCCATTCTTCCGGCACCCTTTATTTTTCCTTCAGTACTTCATCCGAAGCCATTGTTAACGCTTCTATCTCTCTTTCATTCAAGCACTTCCACACCTCTACTGGTACATCATCCAGTAGAGGATGTACCATCTTTCGTATTTCCTCTCTTACTTCTCCCGTTATTTCTACATTTATTTCCATCTCCTTATTTAGTTTTTCTCTTTTTCCATTTCCTTCCTATTGCAGTAATTCCTCCGTACACGCCTTCACCCATTCCTTTCACCCACACGCCTTCACCCAGCTTAAACTCTCCATTTTCCTTCATTTCCTCTATTCCTCTATCTTTTATATACCACCAAACTATTCCTCTATCTTTTATATGCCACCAAACCTCTTTTACCGTTCTCAACCCATTTAAAATCCCCTTCTCTTCTTCTTCCCCTTTTGTACAACACCTATTTTTCTCCTCTTTCCACACCTTTCTCCGCCCTTACATACTTTTTCTACATTTCCGTTCTTTCTCTTACATTTCTTAGTGTTTTCTTAACCTTCTTTTGCCTCGACCCAGTTTTTATCATGCAACACCGTCTCCTCTATCTTTTCTTCCTCCACGAGTTTACTGCTGTTTCAAATTTCAAATTTCCTTTAATCCTTTTTAACACAACATCCATTCTTGTCACTTCCTTTCATGTCACATTGTCCAACCTTTTCTCATACATAGCCTTTTCGTTTTCACTCCATTCATAGCTTGCGTTCTCCTTTCCTGTCTCACCCTTTATCACATTCATTTCCATATTTTCCCCATCTCTTCCTAATTCGCATACTACTTCTATCGGAAAGTGATCTGATCTCCTATTTCCATAGGATCTATATACTCTCTTGCTTCTTCAGTTGCTAACAGGTAATCTATTACCGATTCCCCTCCGTGTCCCCTAAAAGTTATCTCACTTTCCCAGTCGCCTTCTACACACCCATTCATCATAATCATATTCTGCTCCCTCAACCATTCCACCAACATCTTCTCTTCAGTATATACCACTTTATCCTTCGATTTCCTTGTCATGCACTCTCTATTGTTTCCTATATTTGCGACCATGCTTTCTCACACCCTCACGTTCCAATCTCCCATTATCACTATCCTCTCATGCAACATTTCTCCACTCTTCCATCTCTTCCCCCAACATTCTTATATATTCCTCCCATTCTTTTCTAACATATACTATTATAAAAAGATATTTATTCCCTCCATATAGTTTACATATTTTCATTGTAATGTTTTATATTTTCTCGTGTTTATATATTTTCATGATATATATTGTTCTTTTAATTGTACTGTTGCTCCTACAGGTATCTAAATCCCATAAATAAGAACCTTATGAGACCAGTTTATAAAAATTTTTTTTTAATAAAATGCAAAGCAAATTATTACACATGTTTAAAAAACCATCATTGCATAAAATGATGTTATTAGAACATTATAATACGCTAGATGACACACATATCAATTTCACATGTATAGTGTTTCAAAATAGGATTAAATTAACAATCTTAGGTTGCAATTTTATATTATATAAAGTTCATCTTCGAACTAACTAGCAAGCGTCAAAAACCGGTATCATCAAAAACAATTAATTAATGAAACACAAACGTTTAAAGGTCTAACTAAATACATAATAATGCAAACAGACGTACTATTCATTGTTTACTATTTAGCTATTTCCTACTATTAATATATAAATAGAACGAGATCTTTTCCATAGACGTTACGCTGGTTGTTTTTTCATTTAGCGACGACTCTTCTAATATAAGTTACTTCAAGTTTACCAGGATTTAGTTTAATTAAATACGCTGAACAAAAATAAAAAAAACTGCTATCATCGCACCAAGAAGTGTTAAAAAGACCTCACAAAGCTGAAAATGCCCATTTTATTTCTGATATTTATTGTACCACCTGTCTCCTTTAGTCTCTGGTTGCACGATAAATTCTAATCAACTTTCGTTGCAGTTCTTCAAAAGAAAATTGAAAGAGCAAAATATGCGTACTTTAAAATAAACTTTGAATGATATTGCCTGTATATATTGCCTACTGATTTCTCGGTTTTATATTTTCGGTCGACCACCTTGCGTACTAAGCACGGAACATAAGTTTGCTGCATCTCACTTCTGTTTATTATAAAGCGTATTACTTAAACTATTTTCTCATTCTCTCACTCTAACATAGCGGAGCATACAACTAATTCGCGTAAAATATTACTTTGTTTTCCCTTTTTCTTCTATCTTTTTCTTCGCGGCAAGATCATTCACTACGTTCGCTTAAAAAGTGAGATCTGCATTCTAACTGTTTTAGGCGTGTATCTATTCTTTCAGATAGAATGAATCACGATTTCCGTTAGATCATCTAATTAAAATATTTAAAAATTTCTACATTAGAATCCCAAGAAATGAGTACGTCTAATATCTTTTGGCGTTACAATATTATAATATTTTTGACTTTTCGACATCTATTTACCATCGACATCTATTTAACTTTCCATTTAATTTGTTGTTTATAATAACTTTTTTAGTTGCTCCTTTTTTGTCGTTGCCATTAGAGTTTCTGTATCAATTAGATAACCAGGTCCTCTAGTAGTTCTTACATCAACATCACTCTTATCTGGTGTATCTACTTCATCTGGATTTTCAGTAGTTTTAATAATTTGATCTTTTTTGATATTTTGAGAATCTTCTTCATCATCTGGAATTTGTATTTCATCATCAGGATTTTCTCAACCAGTTTTATTTTGATCAACGTCCATTGGATCTCCATCTTCTTTAATATGCTCACCATCTGTAGGTACATTATCATTATTCACTTCACCTCAGATTCCTCCTCAGATTCCTCTTCAGCTTCCTCTGGGACACCTGATAGTACGATAAATGTAGCATAGTTGTTAAGTAAAATGTTTCTTAGTTCAAATGAAATTTATGAGAATGAATGCTTCTTTAATTCTAAGACAGCTCCTTCATTTACTTGGAATATAACAAAAAGTTGAAGGTATTGTATAAATTAATTTATAGTAAACTGTGCATCTAAGTCCTAACAAATCTTTATGAATTTGAAAATTAAAATAAGCATTACCTACTTAGTTCGTTGTATTGCATATATGCATCGCATTGTATTTATTATCGCTGCTAGTATATTTCTTGTAATAATACAATGATTTTTGCTTTATGGACATGGAGTTAGAGGATGTTGCTAAGAAAACGTGAAAAATGGTAAAGACTATTATCATCATTCAATTACTAACGTGTATTCATTGTAATAAGGTTATGACATTTACTAATACAATGGTGTAGTCTTCAATTTCATACTCAATAAATTTATAAATAAAATTAATATAAATTTGTTAATAATAATTTTCTTTTCAATGTTCATCAGTGTATCTTAAGCATTCTTACAACAGTTGTATATTTCAAATCTGAACTCAATTGTACAATGTTAAGCTTGAAATATTTCAAACTTGTACTGTTTCAAGTTTACAAATTCTTATAATGGATTAAAAATTGTTATGACATCCGGGAGGTCCGGGTTCGAGTCCCGGATGGGGTAAACATTTTTTCAAGACACAAGTAATAAAAAGTATTAATTTCATAATTTACTCTAGAAAATATTATTGTCTAT